>PVKH010034513.1:0-11856 GCA_004027955.1 Chaetophractus vellerosus
TAATAGGGTAGTATATGGGAATCCTGAATTTTATACATGATTGCTCCATAAACCCACAACTTCTCCAATTAAAATAAAATGTTTTAACATGATAAACAAAACAATACAGATGCAAAAGTCAACAGATTATTTGAGTCCATTTATATGAAATGTCCATAAAGGGGAAATATAGAGATAGAAAGCAGATCAGTGTTGTCTGGAGATTGTTATGATAGTTACACAAAAATACGTCTTTGAATTGTACACTTAAAATGGGTGCATTTTTAGAATGTAAATTATACCTCAACCTATATGGAGAAACAAGGGAAGAGGAAGGAGGGAGGAGGGAAGGAGAGAAAAAGAAAAGGAGGGAAGAGGGAAAACGGAGAAAGAGAGGGAGGAATGAAAGAAAGGGGCAAATGTAAACAATTGGTGAATCTGCATCAAGGATATATGAAAAGTCTTTGTACTAGTCTTACAATGTTTCTCTAAGTTTGAAATTATATCAAAATTTAAAATTACAAAAAGTATATCAAGACTATTGTATAATATGCTACCTCCAACTATATTCGCCTTCTTCAATGAATACCATATACAGCTTTAAAGTTATTAGAAACTGCAGGTAATTTTAATAAAAAAACACTTCAAGAATATAATTAGGTTGTAAAATCAATACAATATGTCTAAAATAATTTTTCTATTGTATTAAATGAAAATTCACCTGTAAATCCTGTAAGAAAATGGGAAGGCATATTTATTTTTTAGTTCAGATTTTGTGAATACAAACATATGTTGATATATTTTGCATATTAAAATACACAACCATAGAAATTAAAAAGACTGAGATAAAATAAAGAGATATATAACTTCTAATTAAGCCTAAAGATTACCTTGCAGTGAAACAGAGATGTGTGTCTCCCCTTTGGAGGCCTTGGGCAATAAGATTAAAAAATAAGTTTCCCCAAAGACCAAACCTTGCACTGCTGTTAGTTGTTCATTATGCATTCAAGTGACAGTGGAAGGAGATAGAATTAGATGATGGAAAATTCATTGTCCGTATGGACCAAGAGTGTGAATAACACTATTTTGAAAATTTCCTTTTAAGAGTCAAGATTGTTTCCAGAATTCTACCAGATAAGCATCATGTTTTCAATAAAATTATTTGTTTCAGAATCGGATTTTCATTATATTTACATTATCTTGGAACCTTAAGAAATTGTGGCTAAAGCAGGGGACTAATGGTACTAATAGAAAATGTGTATTGAATAAAATTTGTTGAGCACTTATTCAGTGCAAGGCCTAAAATCCTTGACTTCAGGGGCCGGCTGTAGCCCAGTGGATAGGGTGCTGGTACACCACACAGGAGGGCCCGCGTTCGGTTCCCGGGGACCTCTCCAAGCGGGCAGACTGCCTTGAGGGGGCAAGCTGCCATGGGGCGGGGCAAAGCCACCGTGGGCAGCACAAAAAAGCCGCCACGAGCAGGGCAAAGCCGCCACAGGCGGGGCAAAGCCGCCTACGCAGTGGGCCAACTCGGCTTGTCGCCGCAACGGGGGGAGACAAAAAGCAGACATAGAAGAACACCAAAATGAACACACAGCAAGAGCAAGCAGAAAGGGGGTGATATGTAACAAATATATATATATATATATATATATAAAATAAAATCCTTGACTTCAGACAATGCAGTGACCCCAAAAAGGTGAGGAACAGTCATGTACATAAATGTGTTTTGAGGAATTTTCTTTCAAACCTCTTATCAGTTACATCTAAAATATGTTCCCTGACCTGCCAGACTACACTAAATGTCTTCCTGTTTTAAACATTATAATACTAACTTCCCTATATTAATAATATTTTCACTCATTTTTCTCCCCAACTGAGCTATGAGTAAGAGTACAGGTTGGAACAGAAAAAAAGAGAAGGTAGGAATGAAGTCAAGGGCATTTGCAAAGACAGACAGGTAAAAATAAGGCAAGTTTGCTTGGAGCTCAGAGGATCACATAGGCTGGCAGGAGCCCAGCAGAAAACAGGGGAAGAAATCAGGTGAAATGCCCTGAATGGAATGGATCTGTGAAAGATGGCTGGACCGAACTGTGTGTGATCTGTAGGTTTATGGTAACGTAAGTGAAATGAAGGATGACCCTTTCAAAGAGGATAGTAATAATCACAAAAAATTACTGAAGACTTATGTTTCTAATGTTATGCATCTATTACCGAAATTCAATTCCCACATTAAGCATACAAGAGGCATCATTATTAATTTCATTTTATAGAGAAGAAAATTGACCCAGAGAGCATTTTAATAGCTACCCTATGGATCTATTGTGTAATCAAACAGATTCAAATCTACACAGAGCCATGCTCATAGTCATTGTTCCATACTGCTTCTCAAGACAGTTACTGTAAATGGTCTTATAATTTGGAAAATAAATGGGTTAAATCTCGTGGAAATCAGTGCAACTGCAAGATAAAATAAGACATTATCAAAGAAGGCTCAACTTTAGGTAAAAATAAAAATAATCCAACAAAAACAATAAGCAATGTCTTCTTTAGTGATAGCATCAGCACCACAAAATTGCTGCTACCTGTTGGCCCAGTAAAAGAATATCCATCCATTTATAAACAGAGCTGAGCATGACTTAATTCAAAATAAGAAAAATTGAGGGAAGCATGTGCTAGCTAGAAGGTACAGTTAAGTGGCATCCATTTTAAGATGCAAATATATGTGAAATGAATCTAGAAATGGCAATGAATTGAAGGTAGCAAAATGATAAGTCTCCAGGATAAAGCCTGGATGCATGCAAGAAGCTCAAATGGGAAAAATATTTTGGAAGGAAGGTTTGACTTTTTTATGCCCTGAATGGTGATCTATTAACCATTAATCTTTTGTGAAATCACAATCTTAAGAAACATTATGAACTAATAAAGAAACGTAATTCCCACCAAAATCATTTCTATTAATGCAATTGAGTATATTATTTCAAAGGGGTAATATTTTTTTAGTTCATTTAGTCATGATTTTCTTCTGATAAATATAAATAGTAATGAGACTTTAAAATGTTATGTTGACATTTTATTTAGCTCCTCATCTCTTTCTTTAGTGTTTATTTCTTTGTATTTTATATATCTTTCTAAATACATATGTACTTTGATCTAGTTCCTTTTTATGATTAGTATGTAAATAACACTTAAGTTTGCCTCTGCTTTATTTTATATTAAAAAATCCCAAATAATATTTCATTTTTGTACCATAGGTGATCTAGTGGGGAAACTAGATTTCTATCCAACTTGACACTACTTCAACCTTTCCCTTCTTACCCTGCCACATAACTGAAAAAGGACTAGTACCTAGAATATGTAAGGACTTTTAAATCTCAAGAATGAAAAAAAAATCTAATTAGAAAATTGGCAAAAAATGTGAATGAACATATATTCCACTGAAGAGGCTATACAGATAATAAATGGACACATTATAAGAAGTCAGTATAATTAGCTATTAGGGGAATGCAAATGAAAACCACAATGAAATATCAATATATACCTATCAGAATGACTAAAGTTAAATAAATAGTGACAACACCAAAAGGAACTTGAGGATACAATGAAACTAGATAACTCATATATTGCTGGTGGGAATGGAAAATGGTACAGTCACTCTAGAAAACAGTTTGGCAGTTTCTTAAGAAGAAGAAGAAGAAAATGTTAAGAAGAGGGGCTGGCTGTAGCTCAATTGGTAGGGCGCTGGTTTACCACATGGGAGGCCCCGGGTTCGGTTCCCAGGGCCTCCTCGAGCGGACAGACCGCCTTGAGAAGGCAAGCCGCTGTGGGCAGGGCAAAGCCGCTGCAGGCAGGGCAAGCTGTTGCAGCCAGGGCAAGCCGTTGCAGGTAGGGCAAGACACCGCGGGCAGGGCAAAGCCGCCGTGGGCAGGGCAAGCTGCTGCGAGCAGGCAGGCCGCTGCGCAGTGAGCTGACTCGGCGGGTCGCCGCAACAGGGGGAGACAAGCAGACAGAAGAACGCGAAGGTGAACACAGCAAGAACAAGAGAAAGGGGGATATATAATAATAATAATAAAATGTTAACAAGAAATGACAATATGACCCAAGAATTTCACTCTTGGGCATTTATACCAGAGAAATGAAAGCTTATGTTCATGCAAGAAAACTTCATACAAATGTTCATAGCAGCTTTATTCTTAATAGCTCAAAACTGAAAACAGCTCAGATATCTTTCAAAGGGTGAATGCTTAAATAAACTGTGGTACATCCATACCATAAAATATTACTCAGTAATAAAAGGGAGCAAACTATCATTATGTGCAACAACCTCCATGCATCTCCAGAGAATTATGCTGAGTGAATAAAGCTAATCCCAAAAGATCACAAACTAAATGAGTCCATTTACATAGCATTCTTGACATGAAAAATTATATAGAAATGGAGGACAGATTAAGGGATACCAAGGTTAAAGGAAGGGGTGAGAGTGGGAGGAAAATGGGTGTGAGTATTAAAGGACAGTATGAAAGATCATTGAGGCAATGGAAAGGTTCCAGTAACTTGACTGTATCAATGCCAATATCCTGGTTGTGATATTGTACTGTAAATTTTACTATAAAATTTACACAGATCTCTCTTATTTCTTACAACTGAATGTTTAATCAAAATAAAAGAGGTCTCAAGTCAATAACTAAATCTCCCAACATTAGAAACCAGAAAATGAAGGCTAACCCAAACCCAAAGCAGGCAAAGAGAAGAAAAAATAAAGATCAGAACAGAAAATAATAATAGAAAATAAAACAAAAGAAAATCGAGAATGAAACGAAAGTTTGAGTCTTTGAAAAGATCAGCAAAATTGACAAAAAGAAAACTACAGACCATTATTCCTCCTGAATATATACACAAAAATCCTCAATAAAATAGTAGCAAACTACATCCAACAACATATAAAACTATAACATGGGCCCGGCTAGATAGCTCAGTGGATAAAGAGCTCGCCGGTGTACCACATGGGAGGCCCCGGAACGAGCCACCGCCGTGGAGGGCCGACTCGGCGCGTCGCCGCGGGGACGGGGGGAGACAAGAAGCAGACATAGAAAAACACAGAAGAATGGACACACAGCAAGAGCAAGCAGAAAGGGGGGGGGGATATGTAATAAATAATAAATAAATCTTTAAAAAAAAAAACTATAACATGATAACTAAGTGGAGTTTGTCCCACAAATGCAAGATTGTTTTAATATTAGTAAAATTGCATTAATTAAAAAATAAAACTCTGTGATAATTTCAATAGATGCAGAAAAGTGAGAGAATCTAACTTCTATTAATTATATATATATATAAAACACACCACAAACTTGAAGTAGAACGAAACTTTTTCAGTCTGATAAAGGACATCAACAACAACATCAAAAAACTGCATTGAATAACATACCTTGTGGTGAGAGAATAAATGTTTTCCCCTAAGGATCAGCAAAATAAGCCAAGATGCCCATGATATCCACAGCTGCCACTTTTCTTCAGTATTGTATTGGAAGTCCCAGCTAGTACAATAAGGAAAATAATAATAAAAGCATATACTATCTCATATCAGTACAAACTCATGTTAGCATACAGTCTTTTCCTTGGGAGTTTCACATCTAGTTATTTGTTAGTGACATTTGAAATAATTATTTGTATATGTGCTCTTTGCAAAACACTTTGAAATTTGGTCCCCTGAAGACTTCCATTTTATATTACTATCTCTTCTAAAGTTTGAATAAAAATTATGATATAGTCATGTGATTCAAAAAGGAGAAAAGCATGTACCTTGACCATCACATCTCCATATAAACACACATCTAAGCACATAGAAATGTGGTATGATTCAAGAAAATTCAATAAGTTCTTGAGAGGAAATATCCTCTTTAGGCACTACTTTGGCTTCCAAGTTGATATGAAACCATTAAATACGACCTGGATGATTTGTAAGGAAGATGTTACCTTTTTCTGCCCCCGTTTTCTAAAATGGAAACTAAATTCCATCCCCACATACTGGATAGAGAAAGAGATGTGGAGTGAAATTTTCCAATTACCCTCTTCAGGGGAAGAGGCATAGCCAGTTTAACCGATCAGACCCTGGTATTTATTCAGCTAAGTCTTTTCACGCTCATGATCATTGTTCTCAGGATATTGGGTCTACTTCCCATTTGATCTTTTGGTGCTTGAGTTCATTAGATTCCCTTCTTTTCATGTGTCTTTCAACATGGTAGGACTTTCCCACAAGGTGAAGATCTAGCATATTTATTTTCATATTCTCGGCCTCTCATTTGTACTCTCTGCCTCAACTTTTAGCCAAGGGTTATAGCATACAACAAGTTTCTATGGCATATTTTCCTCCAATTTGGTCTCAAGTCTAAATTATTTTCTCGAATCCAGTATTTTTACCAGATAACTCTGAACTGAGATTTACTGTGCTGTTTCTCACCTTTATATACTCAGGGCTAGGTTCCATTTAGCTTCAGTTTTTTGTATCTATGCTTTATGACCACAGTGGAAGAGAATAGAGGTGAGTTTTAAGCCCTGGATAACAAAGTGTATATTTTTAAAAGTATACTCATTAATGTGGAAAGAATTATGACCCACCTCAACAGTAAACATTTACTTTTACCCTGTGCCTAACACTGTGCTATGCATTGTGGAATTTACAAAAGAACTGGTAGAAATGTGGCTTAAGGTTAAGTACTTTAATTAAAACTTACCATACATTTAAAATTAAGTATGTGATCCATAATTAACAATGCATGTAAATCTTCATAAAAATTCTAAAATCTAGGTAATATTGTCTTCATTTTAAATTAAACTAGTGCAGGGATTTTACATGGCTTGCCTAAAGCCACGCAATTACAATGTGATGTCATTGGAACTGTGTTTCTAAGCATTATGTTCATTCTTCCTCAACCTGACAACTTTAAAATATCCTCTGAAATAAGATTTATTAGTTTTAAGTTGCTATTATTTAGTTAATATGCTCTCTTCATTTATTGAAAATGATGTGCATTTTATAACAGTAGATAGATTGAAGTCATAAATTTGCTTTCTAATATTTATCTGCTCTTGGCCACTCAGCATCACCTTGGTAAAAAGGAATAATTATATCTCCCATTTTAAAGGGTTTTGTAGGGTTTTAAAATGTTAAAATGTTAAACTGCATTGAAAAGACAAATTTTCATTTACCTTCTCATTCTTCCTGATACCTGCCTCTCCCCAGTGATGCTGTTTCTCATACAGTCCTCCCAAGTTGTAGATAATTTCTCACCCATACCCCTCTGTCTACTACCTTTAGAGGCGCAAAAGTGTCCTACCCTTGTGCCTCTTTGTCGCTTCCATTCTCACTCCCTCCTCCTAAAACCCTGGTTTTTGAAATCAGATCCTTAGACTCTGTCAAGCATCCTCTCCCTTTCAGTCACTTTCCTTTATTCTCTGAAGACTTTCGATCCTGATTTACTGTTTGCAATTCTGCTACTCTCATGATTTCTATTATTCCTCAAATCCCCTGGCCTCTTAGTTATTTGACCCATTCTGTTCTAATAATCTGCTCACTCCAGTACCTCAGCCATTCAATCCTCTGGTCTCAGCCTAAACCATGTCATTACAAATAAAGATTTTACAATTTCAATTTCAAGCTTCCTACTTTCTGACAACTAACTTCTAGCTTTCCAGTTCACTCGTTTTTCTATCGTACCTCCAACATCACCCATCTTGAATCTCTAATCCTCATACAACCCTCAATCCAAACCTTCTCCTTATATCCCTCACCAATTTTCCAGCAAGGCCTACCATCAAAATATTTAAACAATTCCCACTACTACTATTATCTATCCAGTCCAAGCCAAAATTATGTCTCATCTGAATTTTTCAATTTCCTCCTAATTATTTTCATTCTAGCTTCAACATATCAGCATTCAAATAATATAATGGAAGCTTTATCTTTCCTCTACTCAACCACCTTCAGTAGCCTTTCTTCTAACTCTTGGTAAAAGACAAAGCCATTATGGTAAAAGCTTACCAGGCCCTACACACTCTCCCCACCAGGTGTACCTCCCTGACCACATCACCTGCTCCTGTCTCCCTCTGCCATTTGGTTCCAGTCACTACCCTGATCTTTTGCCACTCCTTGAATATGCTGACCATTCTTTTATATCAGGTTCTTAGCACTTGTTTTCAAAGACTGGAAATACCTTTCTCCAAATTCCTACCTGATTTGCTTCCTCATCTCCTTCAGGTCTTCCTCTCAAATGCCACCTTCTCAATGAAGCTAGCCTTGATTTCCCTAATTTAAAATTATACCCCACACCTGGCACTCCTTAGTCCATTTTCCTGCTTTAGTTTTTCCATAGCACTAGTCACTACTTTCATAGTTTATTTATACATCTTATTAAATGTCTCCTTCCACAAGAATTTAAGCTCTATTATTAAGGCAGGTATTTATGTTCACTGTTTTACCCATAGCCCCTATAATCTGGTACATGGAAGGCACTCAATAGGAATGAATGAATGATAGCTCATTACCTTTACATTTGCATTATTTTTATTTTCTATACTTTCTACCCTCAATTTTTTGAGATGTACTCACAGAAATTAACAATGTTCAGGTAGAAAAGTGTAACCCTTAGTTTAATCTTAAGATCTTGACATTAAAGTGTTTTGGTTTTTTTTCTGTTTCCCATAGCAAAATCCATTATATGCCTACTGCTGTGAGTTGTGACACACTGAGATAAATTCCAGGTCTTTAACTCATGCTAGAGAAAAGTTTCTTCCTCTGTGTTCCAGAACTAAGATACAAAAAGCTTTCCAAGAAACGAATGTTTATTGTGGTGAAAGTTGCTTGTAAGGTACGGCGTGGGAACACAAGCTCAGGCACAACAGAAATGTTCAGCAAACGACTGTTTCATTACTTACATAGCACAGAGGCTCCAAAAGAGCAGGGGACGAGATCCCATCGTGTCAGGTCCCCCTGAGAGGCCAATTGCTTGGCTCAGGGTCGGTGGATGGTGGCTCTGCACACCCAGTTCGCCTGACTTCACAGTGGGGATGAGGGACACCTGTACTGCCTGAGGGCAAGGGCAAGGAGGGGGAAGGTTGTATCTATAAAACCCAGGGGGAAGGAGTCTCCTCCTTCTGGCAGAATGGAAACATTGAAATATTTGCACACAAAGAAAAGGAGCCCAGGTGGGGGAAGGGAGGATTGAGAGACAGCTGCTGAAGCCCCTGAGCATGTTGGTGACTTTCCCTGCACTTACTTTTTTTCCCCTTTTTTCCCCTTCTTCTTATATTTCGTTCTGTGACTGACTGATAAAGCCCATATAACAACAGGATAATACATGAATCTATGTCTATCTATCTTAATATCAGTATGGCTACATATTGAATGCTATGAAATGTGCTTGCAATGTACATAACCATTTCTCTACTTCTGGACAATTATATTGTTTTCAGTTTTTATTAATATCAAAATTACACATCAGTAATATCAATGTAAATATTTCCTCATGAATATGCATGATCATTTTTTAGGATAGCTACTTAGAAGAATTTTAAGGGCAAATTATGTGTATATTATACTTGCCATATTATCATCAATTAAGAGCATCTCTATATTCCCATCAACAGCATAACAGGATCAGGAGAAAGTCAAATTTCTAAAACATTTTTATAAGAATAATTAATAACTTTCTCATAAATAGTAAAAACTTTGAAATATGAATTACGAGTGAACTTGTTTTGTATGAAAGGATTTTGCAATCTGAGTTTTCTTAAATCATTATACAAATGTATTTTTCACCAAGCCAGAATGACAGTCAATCACCTGCTGGTTCCAGTCTTCATACCATGCTAAATATAAGATTCAAAGGCTTAATATCCAGGAAGGTTCTTCATGATATACCAAACATGATAATACCCAATTGTTATGCTGACACTGTCTCTGTGATGCATTTTAGGAAGTCAGTGAAATAATTTCTGGTCAATTTTATTCAACTAATACTCAACGTACACCATTACTTAAAAATTAATTCAATTTTTTAATCTGAAACTAACTTAGGTTGGTCAGTTACAATGCTGAGCTGTAATTAAGAGACACCTTAGCTTAATGTGGCTTAAACAATTAGGGAATGTATTATTTCACATAACACCATGGAGAGAGAAATCAGAGGCCTCAGATGTGATTGGGTCAGAAATTTGATGACTTCAGCAAGGAGCTGGCTTTGGTCTGCCTGCTCTGCCTAGCTCAGCATTGATTCAAATTAAAGATGGTTCCGTTGATGGATGTAACTTGGCTGATAAAAGTAGCTTGAGCAACATCCTTATAACACTGGGTGGCAGGCAGAGACTGGTTTTCCTTTCCCAGAAACTGGGGAAATATCATCCACCAAGATTGCCTTAGCTTTGTTTTTCTATGAACCAAGTATTGGCAAGGTGGAATGAATTACTGTGATCAATGGCAGGCCCCAAACCTCAGAGGGTGAATGGTTTTGGGGAGGCAATACACAGTTCCATTTCTACCACTCTCTCAGTGTTCTGAGCTTAGTGCCATTTAAGCAATATATTGGGAGGTTTGTTTTTAGTTCAAAGTTGTATCAAAAAGTAACCGTTATGAAAATGATACAGTAAAATTCATGGGGTAGAGATCAAGAGAACAAAGATCATTCTCTTTAAATACCTGATCAATTGAGCAGGCTGGAACTCACTCTGCAAGCAGTTTCATTGTGTGTTTGACTAATTATCAATTTTATTCTCAAGATTGAGATGTTTTATAAGATTGAATCCCAGACTTGGCAAAGCTGCATCTCTCAGATTCTTATTTTAGCCCTTAGTTCTGTAACTGACACTTCAATGAAGGATGATTCATCAATATCAAACTTTCCTGTAATGTAATACTGGATGAAAATTAACTGGCACACATAATTAGTATGATGGGTTATTAATTACTTCCACAGGGAGAGTGTGCTCATTTTTAAAGTTTTGATTAAAACACAAATGTTCTTAATTTGGTAATGCAAATGGAGTATGTGGTAATATTTAAAAGAATTTAGCATCAGAATTGGATGACTTTAAAATGGCTTCCTATAACTAGATTTTACACCAATCGCCAGTGTGCTCAGGCCCCACAGAATTCAAAAGATCTAGGGTTGGGGCATGAGGATGTGGTAATCAACAGGGACACATCCAAGCAAGATTTAAGGACACATCCAAGCAAGATTTATATGGAATAATGCATAACAGAAGAAAAAATATGAATTTTAACAAGAATAATATTTTACCATAATCAACGTTTTAAAAATGTGAAATAGTGTTTTTTGTTTAACCAAATGCTAGAGGCAAAAGAAAATTGTTATAGAGTAATGGCTGGAGCTCACTCTTGTTTGAGATATATTCATGTTTCCATGTAAGACAAGAATTTGTTCCCAACTCAGTTCAGCTTGGCATCTATACAGGGATGGGGCTCAGAGGGGTGTAGATGTTGGAAACCAGAGAAGGCATCCTAAATTCACAAATAATATAGAATGTGAGTGTTGCCGGAGCTGGGTTTTAGGTTCTTGGCTACATCGCAAAAAAGGAATTTAAGGACACGCCATAGGGTAGGCAAGCAAGTAGAGTTTATTGAGAAATGAGAGAAAGGGAAAGTATGCATAGGGGACATGGGTGTGGGCAACCTCCAGGGGGAGGCACACCAACTCGGCTGGGGCTGGGGTCTTTTTTAAGGCTGCTCTTTTCTCTTTCCCCTTCCCCATATAAAAGAAGGATCTTAGCTATTAGCTGTCCTATTGATTGCCTTTCTGTCTTCTTATTGGTTAATCCTATGGGCCACTCAGGTTGCACCTGTCAGCTTTCAGGGAACCAATG
>PVKH010034514.1:0-11853 GCA_004027955.1 Chaetophractus vellerosus
GGACATTGGAGGGGGCGTGCAGAGGAAGCACTGGGCATAGCGGCGTGGAGCCCTGGGAGCACCGGTGGAGGGCTGACCGTGTCAGAGCCACAGGTGGGAAGAGCGCTGGGGCAGAGGTGAGGGAAGGAGGAAAGGCAGAAGAGGTTGGAGCCGGGAAGCCAGGGGAAGCAGGTGTTCCCGCAGGAGTGATCAACAAGGTCGGAGGCTGGACATGATCAAGTAGGTGGCTGGACATTCTTGCCACTGGATTTAGCAAAGTAGAGGTCGTTGGTGACCTTGACAAGAGCAAGTTAGGGTAGGGTGAGGCATGGAATGAATTTGTGTTATTCAGTTCTATGGCTTTTCAGTGGTTTTCATTTTAACCACTTGCAAGTGTACAATTCAATAGTGTTAATTACATTCACAATTGTTGTAATCCTGTTACCACCATCCATCCCCAAAACTTTTTTCATCACCCCAAACAGAAACTCTGTGTCAAATAAGCATTAACCCCCTATTTCTTCCCCTGGTAACCTGTATTCTAATTTGTGACTCTATGAATTTGGATATTCCTGTTATTTTATTAATTAGGTCATATATTTTTACTTTTTTAAAAGATTTATTTTTTATTTTATTACATTCCCCCCCCCCTTTCTGCTTGTTCTTGCTGTGCTCATTTTTGATCCCCCCACTGCGGGGGCCCTCCGAGTCAGCCTGCCCGTGGCGGCTTGCCTTCTCAAGGCGGTCTGCCCGCTCTAGGAGGCCCCTGGAACTGAACCCAGGGCCTCCTATGTGGTAAGCTGGTGCCCTACCAGTTGGGCTACAGCCGGCCCCTAATTTTACTTTTTGTGTTTGGCTTATTTCACTCAACGAGATTGTCTTCAAGGTTCATCTGTGTTGTAGCATGTATCAGAACTTTATTCCTTTTTACAGCTCAATAATCCATTGTAAATATATACCACATTTTGTTTATCCATTCATCTGTTGATGGATACTTGAGTTGCTTCCACCTTTTGACTAGTGCGAATAATGCTGCTATGAACGTTGGTGTGCAAATACATCTGTTTGAGTCCCTGCTTTCAATTCATTTGGGTACATGCATAGAAGTGGGATTGCTGGGTTATGTGGTAATTCTATTTTTAACATTGTGAGGAGTCACCAAACTCTTCCACAATGGCTGCACCATTTTACATTCTTAACAACAATGTAGGAGGGTTCCTATTTCTCCACATCCTCTCCAACACTTATTTTCCGTTATTTTTTTCCTTTAATAGCTATTCTAATGGATGTAAAGTGGTATCTCATTGTGGTTTTGATTTGAATTTCCCTGATGACTAATGATGTTGAGCACCTTTTATGTACTTACTGGCCATCTGTGTATCATCATTGGAGAATTGTCTATTTAAATCCTTTGCGCATTTTGTAACTTGTTTTTATCTTTTTGATCAGTTGTAGGACTTCTTTATATATTCTGGATATTACACCCTTATCAGATACATGCTTTCTAAATATTTTCTCCCATTCTGTAGGTTTTCTCACTTTCTTGGTAATGTCCTTTGATGTACAAATTATTTTTTTCTTTGAGAAGTTGTGAGTTTACAAAAGAATCATGTATAACATATAGGATTCCCATATATTACCTCACCACCAACACCTTACATTGTTGTGACACATTTGTTACAATTGAAAGAACATTGTCATAATACTACAGTTATCCATAGTATAGCTTATATTTGGTGTATTTTTCCAACAAACCATCCTATTATTAACTCCTGTATTAGCATAGTATATTTGTAACAATTCATAAGAGAATGTTCTCCTATTTGTACTGTTAACCACAGTCCATCATTCACCACAGGGTTCACTGTACTATATGGTCCTCTACCTTGTTCAATACATCCAGAATGTACCCTCAGTGGCTCTCACTTTCATCACAGAATTGTGTTGTCATCAGCTCAGTCTAAGAACATTTTCATTACTCCAAAAGGAAAACTCCTATACTCCCTTATGCACCCCCATCATTGACTCTTAGCATTGATATAGTACCTACTTTGCCATTGCTGTAAAAATGTTACAGTATTACTGTTAACTATAGTCTATATGTTACATTAGTTGTATTTTTCCATGTATCACCGTATTCTTAACACCTTGTAATAGAGGAACATTCTTGTGTTTGTACTTTTAACCACAATCATCATCTACCACCAAAATCACTATGTTGTACAGTCCCTAGATTATGCTCTAGCTTTCCTTCAATTGACATTATCCTCCCTAGACTACACCATTTACTCATTATAATGTGTTACCAACAAGTCTATACATTTCCCCACATTTATAATCCACCTTATTAAACATTCTACATGCATTCAGCATCAGCTCCCCCTTCTCAACCCACATTCTCTCTCCTAGTAACCTATACTCTAGAGTTTGCTCATAGTTTTAGTTCATATTAGTGAGATCATACAATATTTATCCTTTTGTGTCTGACTTATTTCACTCAAAATAATGTCCTCAGGTTCATCTGTGTTGTCATATGTATCTCAACTTAATTTCTTCTTAGAGCTGAATAGTATTCCATTTTATGTATATATCACATTTTATTTATCCATTCGTTAGTTGATGGACAGTTGGGTTTCCATCTTTTAGCAATTGTGAATAATGCTGCTGTGAACATCGGTGTGCAAATGTCTGTGTCCTTGCTTTCACTTCTGAATTTATTCCTAGTAGTGGGATTGCTAGAGCATATGGCAGTTCTATGTTTAGCTTTGTGAGGAACCGCCAAACTGTCCTCCACAGAGGCTGTATAATTTTCCATTCCCATCAACAGTGAAGGAGTGTTGGCTTTTGTCCGCATCCACTCTGGCACTTTTTTTTTTCTTCTTGTTTTGATAAATGGCCATTCTGTAAGGTGCGAATGATGTCTTGTAGTTTTGATCTGCAATTCCCTAATAGCTAGTGATGTTGGACATCTTTTCATGTGCTTTTTGGCCATTTATATTTCTTCTTTGGAAAAATGTCTGTTCAAGTTTTTTGCCTATTTTTAAATTGGGTTGCTTGTCTTTTTGTTGTTGAGTTGTATGATATCTTTATTAACATAGAGATCAAACCCTTATTGGATATGTGGTTTCTGAAATAGGTCTTATTTACCTATTTTTCCTTTCATTGTTTGTACTTTGGATGTAGGTTTAAGAAGCCACCAACTACCACAAGATCTTGAAGACATTTCCCTACATTTTCTTATAGGAGTTTTATGGTTTTAGCTTTTATATATTTAGGTCCTTGATCCATTTTGGGTTATTTTGTTTTTAATAAGGTCCACTTTATTTTGGCTATGGATATCTGGTTCTCTAAGTGCCATTTGTTTGCATAGACTGTTTTAACCCAGCTGGGTGGATTTGACAGCTGTATTATTCAGCGAAAGGGGTGCTGATGCAAAGTACCAGAAGTCTGTTTGCTTTTATAAAGGGCTTTTATCTGGGGTAGAAGCTTACAGTTACAAAGCCCTAAAGAGTCCAACTCAAGGTACCATAAGAGGTACTTTTTTACCCAATGTCATTTGCCACATGTTGAGGCAAAATGGAGGGTGATGTCTGTGAGGGTTCAGCCTTCCTTCCCTCTTAAGGCTCCATGGTCCTGGCTTCTTCCATTCTAAGCTGTAGGCTGGCATAAGGCTCATCTCTCCCCTGGGACTTGTTTCTTTCAGGACTCAGCTGCTCTGTTCTCTTCACAAGGTCAGCTATAGACTACCAAACTCATCTTTCTTCCCTGGAGCCTCTGCCGTGTCTATCGATCTGTCTCTATTCCTCTGTGTTCTTCTGTGTGTCTGCTACTTTCTGTGTGTCCACTTGCATGTGAGAGTCTGTTTTATCAGCCCACCAAGGGGCTGGGACTCAACACTGAGTCACACTCTAATGATGTGGTTGACTCAAAGCCCTAATCTTAACATAATTTAATCAGACATCTCAGCTGAATCTAATATGATCAAACTGTTATCACACCCAGAGGAACAGAACAGCTTACAAACATAATCTTTTTTTGAAATTCATAAATAATATCAAACTGCTACAACAGCTTTGTTGATAATCACTTGACTGTAGATGTGAGGGATATTTCTGAATTCTCAATTCAATTCCATTGGTCAATATGTCTTTCTTTATGCCAGTACCATGCTGTTTTTACCACTGAAGCTAAGTAATATGCTTTAAAATCAGGGAGTGAGAGTCCTCCAACTTCATTCTTCTTCTTTAAGACATTTTTGGCTATTTGGTACCCCTTACCCTTCCAGTTAAATTTGATAATAGGCTCTTCCATTTCTACAAAAAAGGCTGTTGGGATTTTTATTGGGATTGCCTTGAATCTGTAAATCAGTTTGGGTATAATTGACATCTCAACTATATTTAGTTTTCCAGTCCATGAACACGGAAAGTCCTTCCATTTATTTAGGTCTTCTTTGGTTTCTTTTAACAATGTTTTGTATTTTTCTAAGTATAGGTCTTTTATATCCTTAGTTAAGTTTATTTCTAAATATTTCATTCTTTTAGTTGCTATTATAAATGGAATTTTTTTCTGGCTTCCTTCTCAGACTGCTCATTAGTATTGCATAGAAACGCTAGTGATTTTTGTGTATCCTGCCACTTTGCTGAACTCATCTATTCGTTCTAGTAGAGTTGTGGATTTTTCAGGATATTCTAGGTTTAGAATCATATTGTCAGCGAATAGCAAATGTTTTACTTCTTCCTTTCCTATTTGGGTTCTATTTATTTATTTATTTATTTATTCATTATTCATTTATTTATTTTTGTCTAATTGCTCTGGCTAGAACTTCCAGCACAATTTTGAATAACGATGGTGACAGTGGGCATCCATATCTTGTTCCCGGTCTCAGTGGGAAAGCTTTCAGTCTTTCACCATTGAGCACAATGCTAGCTGTGAGTTTTTCATATACACACTTTACAGTGTTCAGAAAGCTTCCTTCTATTCCTATCTTTTGGAGTGTTTTTTTTTAATCGAGAAAGGGTGCTGTATTTTGTCAAATGCATTTTCTGTGTTACTCGAGATGATCATGTGATTTTCCTTCTTCAATTTATGAGTGTAGTTTATTACACTAATTGATTTTCTTGTTTTGAATAAAAACCAACTTGATCATAATGTATAATTCTTTTGATGTGCTTTTGAAGATTTTTGCTTCTATATTCATTAGAGAAATTGGTCTGTGATTTTCTTTTTTCGTAGTATCTTTATTTGGCTTTGGAATTAGGGTGATGTTGGCTTCATAGAATGAGTTTGGTAGCATTCTTTCCTGTTAAATTTTTTGGAAGAGCTTGAGCAAGATTGGTATTAGATCATCTTTGAATAATTGGTAGAATTCACCTGTGCAGCCATCTGGTCCTGGGCTTTTCATTTTTGGAAGGATTTTGATGACCCAATCTCTTTACTTGTGATTGGTTTGTTGAGGTCCTCTATTTCTTCTAGAGTCAATGTAAGTTGCTTGTGTGTTTCTAGGAATTTGTCCATTTTTATCTATATGTTGTCTAGTTTGCTGGTTTACAATTCTTAGTATCCTCTTATTATCTCTCATTTCTGTGGGGTCAGTAGTGATGTGTCCCCCCCCCCTTGTTTCTGATTTTATTTATTTGCATTTTCTCTCTCCTATTCTTTTTCAGTCTAGCTAAGGGTTTGTTGATATTTATTTATCTTGAAGAACCAACTTTTGGTTTTGTCGTTTCTCTCTATTGTTTTTTGTTTTTGTTGTTGTTCTCAATTTCATTTATTTCTGCTCTGATCTTTTATTATTTCTTTCCTTTAGCTTGGTTTGGGATTAGTTTGCTGTTGTTTTCTAGTTTCTTCAGGTGAGCAGTTAAGTCTTTGATGTTAGCTCTTTCTTCTTTTTTAATGTAAGCATTGAGGGCTATAAATTTTCCTTTCAGCACCTCCTTTGCTATATCCTTTAGATTTTGATATATTGTTTTCATTCATCTTAAGATATTTACTGATTTCTCTTTCAGTTTCTTCTTTGACCCACTGATTATTTAAGAACGTGTTCTTGATTTCATTTATTCGTTCTTCTGCCATTTTCAAATCTGCTGTTATATGCCTCTGATGTATTTTTAATCTAACCCACTGTGTCTTTCATTCCCATAAGCTCTGTTACTTTTCTTTCCAGGCTTTCAAAATTGTTCTTTATGCTCACCCAGAGTCTTCTTAATGGCCTGTATCTCTTTAGCCATATTTTCCTTCAACTCCTTGAATTGGTTTAGGAGATTTTTGTGATTATCATTGATTAGTTGTCTTAAAACCTTTGTCTCATCAGAATTTTTGGTTTGTTCCTTTGGCTAGGACATCTCTTCCTGTTTCTTAGTATGGCTTGTAATTTTTTGCTGATGTGTAGGCATCTGATTATGTGGTGAATTTACACCTACAGTCAATTTCTCTCTCTTGACTAGTGGTTTTGTGTCATAGCTCTTATTTGATTTTTGGTTTAACTTATTCTGAGTCTTTAAATTGGCCAAGCTTATGCTATCAAAATAGGGCTGTGGGCCCACTTTTGGGGTGCAGATCAGATCTAAGTGGTCTGTGGACATGAAAGACTCCAAAAAGAAGTTTTTTCTTTCTGCAGTTTCCTGTCCTGCCAGCAGATGGCGCTCTTCAGCAATTCTTTCCATGGAGGTCTCTCTTTCAACCTCCATTTGCCTGTGATTCTGATCTGCCCGGAGCAAAGATGTTAGGTGGGCTCTGCTGGCTAAACTCACTGAGGATAAACCACTCTTCACCCTCCACTGCACCCTCCCTCTTCCCAGCGAGGAAGACATCTGTTCCTGTCTCAGTTGTCTGCAGTGAGCCACAGATTCCATTCCTGGCCACAGGGGCTAGTAACTCACCGTTTTCATTTTGGCTACTTCATCTGTCTGTCCCTCACCCTCCTGGACAATGCACAGCCCTCTCCTGATCTGCAGATCCCCAAAGCTGTCCTTGGACAGCTTTTTGCCCATCCTCCATTGTTTTTATAAGAGAGTTGAGCCCTGCTTACCAATTCCAATGCTATCTTCCTAGAAGTTGTGTACAAAAGTTTTTAATTTTGATGAAGTTCAATTTTTTCTTTTGTTGTTGTAAAGTTTAAAACTCCATTGATGTTCCCGTATGTGTTTTTCTAGTAATCTTGTAGTTTTAGTTCTTATGTTTAGGTCTTTATTGATCTATATTGATCTATTTTTATAATGGTGTAAGATAGGAGTCCACTTTCATTCTTTTTCATGTGGATATCCAGTTTTCCTAGCACCATTTGTTGAAGAGACTATTCTTTCTCCATTGAGGTAACTTGGCATCCTTGTCAAAAATTAATTGACTGTAGATGTGAGGGTTTATTTCTGAACTTTCAGTTTTATTCCATTGATCTGTATGTCCTTGTCGCAGTACCACACTGATTACTGTAGCTTGGTAATAAGTTTTAAAATCAGGAAGTGTAAGTCCTCCAGCTTTTTTATTCTTTTTCAAGATGGTTTTGGCTAGTCACTGCTCCTTGTCCTTCCAAATGAATTTGATGATTGGCTTTCCATTTCTGTAAAGAGGTGCCTTTGGTTGAATTGTGTTGAATCTGTAAATTGTTTTGGGTGGGCTTGACATCTTAATAATATTTAGTTTTCTAATCCATGAACTTAGAATATCCCTTCATTTATTTGGTTTTCTTTCTGTTTTGTTTTTGTTTAATTATAATTTATATATAATAAAATTAACCCTTTTTAGGGTACAGTTTAGGGTACAATTTTTAAAGATACAATCACGTAACCACCACTGTAATCAAGATGTAAGACACTTCCATCACCACCACCACCACCACCCTGGTGCCAAACCCCTTGTGCCACTTAGTATTCTGTCCTTCCCCCACCTCTGGCTGCCATTGACACAATTGTGTCTATTCTGTAATGTCACAAATAGAATCACACATTCCTTTTTTATAGCAGTCATATTACATATTGTGAATGTACCATCATTTGTTGAACTTGTCCTCTACAAAAGAACACTTAGGTTGTTTCCATTATTTTTTGCAATTAAGGACAATGGTTTGATAGAGACACGACATTTTGAAAAGCATTTGTAATTTTGGTAGAAATTGTCAGGTTACCCTCCAGAAGATTTGTATCATTTTGGGAAAAGTTATTTTTCTTTTTTTCCCTATATCTGCCACTTTAATTCTCATTTCTTCCAGCAGTTTGACCCACTAGATGGAAGTTGGCTCTGCATTACACTTTTGATGTCATTGATTCAAATGTTACCTTTTTGATGTCACTGATCCAAATGTTGCCTTTTTCTGTCTCGGTTTTCCTTTGATAACATTTCTCACATAAAGGTAAAGATGAACTAAATGTGCCTTAGAAGTCACAAGCTTCAGATGACATCTTGTCAAAGAAGCTAGGTCAGTGGTTCTCAAATTTGAGTAGTACATCAGAATCATCTGGAGGGTTTGTTAAACCTCAGCTTGCTCAGAGTTCCTGATTCAGTTGGTCTGGGTTAGAGCCTGTGGATTTGTGTTTCAGGTGATGCTGACGCTGCTGATTTGGGGCACCCCACTTGAAGAACTTGCTGTAAGGTACCTGAACACAAATTGGAAACAGCTGATCTAGAGAACGCTGTCATGAGGATATGCTACAAAAAAAATTTTAAGGACTTTCTTACATTAAAAAAAAAAAAAGAACCTGTAGGAATAGAAATATATTCTGATTGTTTCTCTTTGTTTTTTTGTGATTTTTTAAAAGCCATTTCAAGAATTAGTACTGAAAACCTAGAAAAGAAAACCTGATGTGGCTGTTTATCCAGAGCAGACTAATTTCCCAACTGTACCGTGGCCTGAAGTCTCCAGCCCCTGCACAAACTAAGGTTTTCCTAACAATGGCTCGTCCAAGTTCAAGTAAGTCATTCTTCATCTGACATTTCCTCGTCTTCAGTGGAATTTGAAGTCCAGTATCTGAAAATTCTCACACTTTGAGGGGAATGACTATACTGAGGAGATACTGCATAAGAAGAGAGTTGTGCTCTTCTCCCTTATCGGCAAGCCCCTTTCTAGGATGCGGTCAGATCTTACTTCTCAGTAGTCAAGTTTAAGTCCATTTGAGACATTTTGTTATTTCTCCTAGAATAATTGCACTTAAGCTTTTCATACATAATTTGTGTTTTAAACCCCTTACCTCTCTGCAGGTGAGGAAAACTGGTGATTGATTATCTTACAGGGCAATATGAGGGTAAATTTTCTTCTGGATAGAAATAATTTGTATCTCTAGCTAAAAAATCTACAAGTTAACATGTCTGGGCCCATAGTCAATAGTGGGTATAGACTTTAACAAATGTATCTAATTTTATGATCCTTAGGTGGATGTTAAAAGTGCTTCAGGGGGCCGGCTGTAGCCCAATTGGTAGGGTGCCGGTTTACCACATGGGAGGCCCCGGGTTTGGTTCCCAGGGCCTCCTCGAGTGGGCAGACCGCCTTGAGAAGGCAAGCCGCTGCGGACAGAGCAAGCCACCACGGGCAGGGCAAGCCCCAGTGAGCAGGCTGGCCGCCGCGCGGTGAGCTGACTCAGCGGGTCCCCGCACGGGGGGGAGACAAGCAGACACAGAACGCAAAAATGAACACAGCAAGAACAAGCAGAAAGGTGGGGGGATATGTAATAAATAAAAAAATAAATCTTTAAAAAAAAAAGTGCTTCATTCGGGGAGTGGATGTAGCACAGTGGTTGAGCACCTGCTTCCCACATACGAGGTCCTGGGTTCAATCCCCAGTGCTTCCTTAAAAAACAAAACAAAACAGCAACAACAAAGCACAAAGAAAAGTGTTTCAGTATGGCATTGAAAGTACATACTGAACTCTTTTTGTCTTATTTCCAAGTTTTGGATAATTTTTCCTAATATTATGAGTCTGCTCAAACCTTATAACCCCTCCTTCCATTTTGTCCAAAGTCAAGAACTGAAAAGAACCCAAAGTACCCAGTTCCTCTCAATTGCCAAATCCCTTGATGTTCACAGCTGTGCAGGGTAGGCTGCTAGAGTGTGTGCAGGGATCAAGAAGTTTATACCTGACCTCGGCCAAGCGTAGGCCATCTGTGTTTGGAACCATAAAACACACCGGTGTGTTTTCCTTCAGTAGTTGAGAAGTTAGTTTTTTTCAAAAGGTTTTGTGCCACCATAACATTACTGTATCTCACATGCTATTTTTCAAGAGCCAAACCTAAGTTGACTTTTGTTTCTAGAAGTTGTTTAAAATAGTACATTAAAATTTTTTAAAAGATGAAATAGTACATTAAAAGAAATCACCTTGACCTAGGATTATCTTCTTCATAGGGAGTAGAAAAGAACTTCAGGGTGGGGAATGTTTTGTGGGTGAACTTTAAAGTCCTAAAATGTTTGTAGGCTTTGAACCCAAAATTCATACAAATAGTTCCAAGGAAAGTGCTCGTCTGTTTTCTTAAGGTCCACTTTCTAGATCAGTACAAACTCTAATCCCCCCCAAATCATGCTTCTTTTTCCTAATTCCTCCTGAATGGATAGCTTTAGTGCTCAGGTAGCCTTATTTTTCATGCTAGTCCATCTCCAATAGGCATGTAAGTTTAGGCAGACTTTTGGCATGTAGTAGGGTTGGTTATATTCAAAGAGAGCAGTGTGTCTGAACTTGTCTTCATTACTTTAAGCTTTGTGATACTAGAAACATGGTGTAGGATGCACCAGAAATGTAACTGGCCATGGAGCTGGAGCCCTCTGCTGCTTTGTTTCTTTTGGGTTATGTGTATGTATGTGGTATATAGCACTATGTTGTTTTTTTCCCCCAGCTTTTTTTTTCCCCAGTTTTTTTTTTTTTCATTAGAGCAGTTGTAGGTTTACCAAAAAATCATGTTGAAAGTACAGATCTCCCATATCTCCCCTGTCCCATTCAGTTTTCCCTATTATAACATTTTGCATTAGGGTTGGTACCATTCTTACAGTTGATGAAACAATATTAATATACCATTACCTATGGTCCATAGTTTACAATAGGGTTCACTCTTTGTATAACTCTATGGTTTTAAAATTTTTTTTTCGTGTAACATTCTGGTAACAGATTCCGTAACATTTGACCATAAATATCTCATTTCGGCAATTTTAGATACAGGCATACCTCAGAATATTGTGGGTTTGGTTCCAGACCACTGCAATAAGTGAATATCAAAATAAAGTGAGTCACATGAGTATTTTTGGTTTCCCAATGCATATAAACATTTTGTTTATACTATGCTGTAGTCTAAGTGTGCAATAGCATTATTTCTTAAAAAAAATCAAACCATAATTTTAAAATATTTTTATTGCTAAGAAATGTTAACCATAAGCTGAGCCTTCAGTGAGTTGTAATCTTTTGGCTGGTGGAGGGCCTTGCCTCAATGTTGATCGCTGCTGAGACTGATCAGGTTGGTGGTTGCTGAAGGTGGGGGTAGCTGTGGCAATTTCTTAAAATAAGACAACAGTGAAGTTTGCTGCATCAGTTGTTGTCATTTCAACAATGTTCACAGCATCTTCACCAGGAGTAGATTCCATCTCAAGAAACCACTTTCTTTGCTCATCCATAAGAAGCAACCCCTTATCCGTTTAAGTTTTACCATGAGATGTCAGCATTTCAGTCACATTTCCAGGCTACACTTCTAATTCTAGTTCTCTTGCTATTTCTACCACATCCTCCACTGAAGTCTTGAGTCCCTCAAAGTCATCCATGAGGGTTGGAATCAACTTCTTCCAAACTACAACAGTTAATATTGATATTTTGACCTCCTACCCTGAATCATGAATATTCTTTTTTCCCCCAAAAGTGAAAAATTTAATGGAAAAAACACCTCCCCCCCCCCCCCCAAATCCAAAAATTTG
>PVKH010034515.1:0-11852 GCA_004027955.1 Chaetophractus vellerosus
CGGGTGACCTGCCCTGTCCGGGGCGGCTTTGCCCTGTCTGTGGCAGCTTTTTGTCCTGCCCACGGCGGCTCTGGCCTACCCACGGCAGCTTGCCCTTCTCAAGGCGGTCTGCCTGCTAGGAGGGGTCCCCGGGAACCGAACCCGGGGCCTCCCATGTGGTATACCGGCGCCCTATCCACTGGGCTATATGACCGGCCCCTGTTTCATTTTCTTTTACTAGATTGTAAGTGCTTTGTGACTAGAAATTATCAGATCTAACTTAAAGTCTTCCCTACAGATTCAAAATAGTTGCTTCTGTAGAGTAAATCTATATTATATGATTGAATGGAAATGCATTTTTTAAATGTCAATGTAAAGTTTTTTTTTAAATATTTTTAAGTATTTTTTATAGCAGCACTCTATTTCCAGGCACCAAAATTTATATTAGGTTTTTATTTCAAATTACCACAAACTTAGTAGCTTAAAACAATAGCACATTATTATCTCACAGTTTCTCTATGTCAGAAGCCTAAGTGGGCTTAACTGGGTCCTGTGCTTAGGGTCTCACAAGTCTGGTCAAATATCAGGTGGGTGCTTTCCTTCCTGGAGTCTTTGGGGGAAGATCAGCTTCCAAGCTCATTCAAGTTTTTGATCAAATTCCATTCCCTGAGATTATAGTTCTGAGGTCCCTCTTTCCTTCCTGGCTGTCACCTGGGAATATTTTGCTCCTAACAGCCATTTAAATTCCTTCTCATGCCTTCCTTGTGACTCCTTCCTGCAATGGTGGGTTGAGTCCTTCAAATCTCTCTGACTTCCCCTTTGTGTCATCTCTGTACTCCAGCCAGATAAAATGCTGGTTAGGTCTCATGTGATTAGATTGGGTCACAAGTATAATCTTCCCATTTTAAGGTTTGTACCCTTAATTGCATCTACCAAGTCTCTTTTTCCATATAACATATTCAAAGGTTTTAAGGATTGTGTGGCTATCTTTGGAGAGGCATTTGGCCTACCACAGTCTTCCACTTAAGTATTCTTCCTATCGTTCCACCAAAATTTTTCTTATCAGGGTTACCAATAACTTCCATGTTACTAAATCCAGTGGTCAATTCTCAGTAACGTCTGCCTTGGACTTGCTGCAGCATTTGACATGGGTGATCACTCTCTTCTAATAAATACTTTCTACTTTTGGCCTTTTGGCTCCCCTCATCACTAACAGCTCAGATCTGCTTTGCTGCTTTCTCCTTTTCCCCATCACTAGGAGTTGGCATGTCTCAGGCTCTATCCTTGAATCTGTTCCCTTCTACGCCCCAACTCCTTAAATGACTTCATCTCTTTACAGCTTAAAAACTATAAATCAATGGCTCCATGACTCCTAAATTTGAATCATGGAACCCTATTTTGGAGAGTGACACTCAATATTTAACAGCTGTGTCATTCTTGACCTTTAGCATAAAACTCTATCCTGTATTTAACCATTGACTAGCTATTCTGTGCTGTTTGATGTGTTGCAGGAAAAGCCCTTCCACTGAGGTGGACACCCACAATGAGAGAACAACATCATTTGAAGGCCCCAGTCGTCCTCTTCTGATCCATGGCCCTGTGGAACTCAAAAGAGGCTGGAGAAGGCAGAAACGTTACCTATTCCTGTTCAGTGATTTGTTGCTTGTGTCTAACACCAAGTGCGTATATTCTACATGCTCTCCTGATGAATGTTAGAATTGCATTTTCACTTATGAACTCTATTTTCACTAACCCTTATTGTAAGAAAATATTGTGTGTTTTTTTCATTTGTTTTGTAAATGTGTTCATCCTCCACTCATTCAACAAGTATTCATGAAGGTCCTACTCTATGCTCCTACAGGGCATACAACTGCGAATGTGTAGGCAGGTGCCTCTTACTGGACTTCAAAAAGAAATGATAAAAATAAGAGGGTGGGACATTACAGATTGTGATTAGTGCTTCTAGCAAGAAGATATATATAGGGTGCCACATGGAGAAGAGGATGGGAGAGTGATAGACAGGGTCATCTGAGAAGGCATCTCTGCTTTGGCAGCATTTAAACCAACTTGTGAAATGAGAAACAGCCACCATTCATAAACTTGGCAGCTGGGCCTTCTAGGCTAAGGAAACAATAGGCCCTAAGGTGGGTGCAGCTTGGCCCCTTGAAGGTAGGGTTTCAGGAAGGGCTGTTGTGATGGGAGCCTGATGCATGGGACATGATATCAGAAAAGTGATTGGAGAAGTGGTTAGTGGTCCGGTCACACAGGGTTCTGGAAGCTAATGGTAAGTGATATTCCCAAGGGTTTTAATTAGGAGGGTGACCTTATCTGGTTTATATTTTTAGCATATTGTTCTGAATATTGATAAATAATGGATTAAAGAAGAGGCAAGTGGGGAAGCAGGGAAACTAGTTAAGGGAGTAAAAGTCATGATGAATGATAACAAGGGCTACATCTTGGTAGTGGTTGTGAAAATAAAAGATGCAGCACACAGATTTGGTATATATGTTGGAGACAGAACCAGCTGGATGCACTGTCTCCTTGGTCCTAAACACCAGTACAACTAATACCCAGCCTAGATGCAGGTGATTGCTCAATAAATATATGAAGGATAGGGGATGGGAAGAATTGACTGATCTGGTCATCCATTTACCTGCTCCATCTTCATTTCCACTACTTATGAAACATCATAAGAGACAAAATATTTCAACAAACAAAATCTCATCAAGAAGTTTTCAGTCACTAGAGGAAAATTAAACTTTTCTCTGCTACCTTCACCCCGGCTTCCAATTATGTCATGCATAGATAAGACATGCAAGATTAAGTACTAATTTAGCAAAATGCTATATTTAATCTGAGTGACATTGCTAATAATAGGTACAATTTATCAGGGGCTTATTATGTGTCAGGTATTATTCTAAGGACTTCATATACATAAGCTTGGTCAATCCCTACAACTACTCTATAAGAAATGGAATTATTTTCCTTATTCTACAGAGAGCCTTGATATTCAGAAGCATAGTGGCTTCCCCCACGTCACTATGTTAATAGTTAGTGGAGTCCACATTTGAAACTGGGTTTGTTCATTTCAAAGCACCCTAATAATGTAGTGCTGCTGCCTCTACTCTTTCTTTTCTTCTGGATTTCATAGAACATTCCACAACCATTTGATTTCTCTGATTATTGAAAGGAACCTCTCTTTTGTGGATAGTAAAAGACTAACTTCCTTCTGGTTGGTATCTACTAAGAAATAGAACAAAATGTTTGGTGAACTGAAAACTGAATGAGAAATCCAACTATCTAAAAAACCAGAGGCAAAGATAAAGATAAGAAAATATGCTTTAGAATGTGTTTTTGGATGAGAGAAATTGTCTACCGGTGAAGCTATGGAGAGGGTGATGTCATCAAGGGTACAGAGGCAAAAAGACTCTCTGTCCAGGCCCCATTATGAGTCCATTTGAAGGCCATGAGGGGCCATTAATAGAGAAACAAATCATTATTTTTTCTAAACACAGATTAAGTTACCTTTCTTTTTATTTAACCAAGATGAAGGTAGGAAACGAAAATTTATTGAATGGGTTCTCAGAACCAAACTAGGAGCAGCACGGAGGTCTTGTGTAATTTTCCCAACAGTCCTCCAAGGCAAGTATTGTTATCTCCAGATTTTAGATATGAAAAGAGTAAGTGGTCCCAGGTCGTCACGGGGAAGAATTCAAATCCAGCCTGCCTTCTTCCCAAGACCACGTTCTTCCTCCACTCCATGTCTCCCTCATCTGTGCTCAACCTGGGAGATAAGTCAATAAGCAATAAAACTCTCACCTCCTGCTTATTAGGACCTTTAGTCTACTCACATTTGATGTTTAAGAGGGAGCAGGAATGTGTTTTCTTTCATTTTCATTTTCTAATCTTTAAATTATGATAATATTTAAGGAAAGTAGACCATTGTTTTCTTACCAGAAGTCATTTATTGTTCTGGATACTGCTAACCTCTCAACAGGATTTCTGGAACCTATAGTCCTTTGCTAAAAACATTTTCTATAGAGATTATGTTCTCTTTCCACCAGAAAAGTCCATCTACTTAAAAGCTGAATTTTTATTTTGATTTCCCCGTTATCAAAAAAGCTATGGGGGCCGGCTAGATAGCTCAGTGGATAAGAGCACCGGTGTACCACATGGGAGGCCCTGGGTTCGGTTCCCGGGGACCTCTCCGAGCGGGCAGATGGCCTTGAGAAAGGCAAGCCGCCGTGGGCGGGGCAGAGCCGCCATGGGCAAGGCAAAAAGCCACCATGGGCAGGGCAGAGCCCCCACAGGCATAGCAAAGTGGAGCTGCTGCCTGGGAAGCACGGAAGCCGGGCAGCCCGCAAAACACGGAAGCACTGCTGCCTGCAAAACATGGAGCGGAGCCGCCCTTGAAAACGAAATGGAGCCACCCACAAACGGAATGAGGGCCGACTCAGCGCGTCGCTGCAAAGACGGGGGAGACAAGAAGCAGACGTAGAAAAAACACAGAATGGACACACAGCAAGAGCAAGCAGAAAGGGGGGAGGGGCATATGTAACAACAAAAAAAAGGTATGCAACATTTTTCACGTGCTGCTTAAGAGATAGCTCTTTGCATACACTCATGGGTTTACATGAGGTGACAAAATCTATCAATTTATATATTGCTGTTCTTGCTAAGAAACTCTGTTCCTGAAGGATTATTTTTGTTTAGTTTCTACAACCATTGGAAATAATACAAATTGTGAATTTGGTTTATAAGACCAAGTCCCTTGAGACAGAGAGAACATGGACTTTAGAGAAGGCCTCTATGTACAAATTTTGACCACAGTTTTCAGGAAACTACCTATTATCATTCCCATAGGGAACATTTGGGTACATTCACAGAAAGAAAAAAATTTTTTTCAGAAAGAAGCAGCAACAACTAAAAAGAAAATAGCCCCCTGCAATAACAAATTTATATACCTCTTAGAAGTAGGGTTGTGTTATGCACGAAATCGATTAATCTGTGCTTCGTTTTTCCACTTAGCCATAAGAAGGGGGTGGGTGACTTAGGTTCCATTTTACTTCAGCTCACCTTCAGGTTCCAGTTCAAAACTTTCCCATTATTTAGATTGATACTATAGAAGTCATCTCAAGTGGGATAAATAATTACCAACTGCTACATATGTATTTGGTCAATAAAAGAGTATCTTAAGTTTGTGTGTAATAATAGAGATTTAAGTGTTTGCTTCTTTGTAAAGGCATTATATTTGCTTCAGTTGTGCTTGATGTCAATAATAGTGAAATTGTTTGAGGTTATCGTCATTTTTTTCTATACTACATTAGAAACTTTTGCTCTTGAGAATTAGAGTCAGATGGAACTTTTGTGATCACTTTTGTTATCAATTAGGATGCTAAATAAGAAGATATTTTTTCTAATAAAATTATAACTCTTATTTTTTAAAACAGGATCTGCTAGTAGAAGCCCATACAGAATTTACAGAAAGGAAGGAGCTGTTCTTAGTTTAGTTTGCACCCTTTTAAATCATCACTACCGTCACCTTTAGCTATTAATCAAATACAGAAACATTGAAAAATGAGCTTCGTTTAGGTCAAAAGATGAAGGTTATCTTTAACTTATTAGCAGTGAAATCACAAGCAGAAATTTTTGGAATATACCATGGCTCCTACTCCCAAGAATCTAGAGAAACACTCTTATCTTAGAAAGGGGGAAATCTCCCCAGAATTCTGTAAATTTTCACAGTTCACTGGGGCATTCCTTCTAGGATAAATGCTGAAGTAGAGGAAAGCAGAGGGGCATCAGTCATCATATTAGATGTATAGTAAGTAACTACACAGTAGGAATAAAAACTGCAGACTTCCTTCTCTTCTTCAAGCTAGTTTATGTTAGAGTTATACTTTCTATGACTCTAATCATAGAGTTGGTGATTGAGAATAAGGTACCTTAGGTATATTCATTTGTATATAAAGCCTTGTTGTAATACATTTTAAATATTTCCAAGCTAGCATTTAGCTTTGTTGATAAAAATGTTATGAGATTTATCCCCTCAACACCAAAATAAAGGCACAAACCAATCAGAAAGCCCTATGTCTCTGGGAGAAAAACAAGGCTGAGGATAGAAAAACTGAGGGGGAAATTCATGGGATTATTCTTCTGTGCTTAAGCTTTTGAAGGTAGGTCAACACCCATAGATGCCAAGTGGTTATAAGCATAAACTCAAAAATTTGACTGTCTGCCTGCAAATTCTGGCCCTGTTGCTTTTGGTGATTATTTAACCACTCCGAGTATCCTGATCTATAAAATGGAGTTACTAGAGACTGATGCAGCTATTTGAGGATTAAATGAAATAGTGTGCATAAAATATTTAGAAGAGTGCTTGGCACATGGTAAGTGCTGAATAAATGCCATAGGCTAGTGGAAACCATGCTTTGGGCTTTTGGATGGCCCTTTGGTTTGAGATTAAAAGGAGCCTAGGCACTTTATTGAACTGAAGAGAGAATTACTGAAATCCTTTTTTTCCAGGTCAATGTATGGGGAAGTTTCCCCAATATCTTAACTGTCTATACACATAGATGCCTTCATTAAAAAATACAACATCTGTTAAAAAAAAAAAAGCAGATATTTCTCTATCCTTCCAATTGCCTATATATTTGTAGTTTTATAATACCTTTAGAGTTTCTCTCTAGAAAAATGATTTTATCTGACAGTTATGTTTAATAAAAATCTTCAAATACACAGAAATAGGGTTAAAAAGTATTGAAATAAGATGTAGATGGAGGAAGCCACCTTGTATCATATGGCCCTTTTCCATTACTCTGATATTCAGTGTGCCCCAAGCGTTGCATCTACCTTCGCATTTGCCTTCAGTTTTATTTCCTGAAATATTCTTTTCATTTCATAAATCCCATTGAACTCTTCCATGATTCAGTGGAGTCACAGGGATGTTTCCACATGAGATTTCTTTGATCTTATTTTAGCTTTAGCTTTTGTGGGCCCACAAATCATTCTGAATAATAATGAGTCCTAAAGTGATATGCCTAGGTGACCTAGGCATCCTTCCTAAGACTGTAACTCTTTAAATCTCAGGCCCACCTGAGCCAAAATTACAAATTAAGCCAAAAGATATAGTTTCCATATCTGGCATCCAGGGAGAATTACACAGAAATTTTCAGAAAGCAATTTTACTAATGAAGTAAAGGACTTTCTGACTACCCAGAGACAAATGGAAGATGTGTCTGTGCCTTACATGTAAGGATTCTTGGCCTCTGCTGTGGATTTTTTGTTTCTTGGTTTTTTTAAGTCCATGTTTTAGTCTGCTAGGCTGCCAAAATGCAATATACCAGAAAGGGGTTGGCTTTTCAGATGGGGATTTATTAGGTTGTACACTTACAGTTTCAAGGCTGTGAAAAATGTCCAGATAAAGGCATTTTCAGGTAATGCTTTCTCCCCGAAGACTGGCTGCTGGTGATCCTGGACTCCTGTCTTATATGGCAAGGCACATGGTGGTGTCTGCTGGTCTCTCTTTGGGGTTTGATTGCTTTCAGCTTCTGGCTTCCACTGGTTTCTCACTGCTCTTGTGGCTCTCTCTCTCAACTTCTGTGGGTTTCTTCACTTCATCTAAATTCATCCCATTTACATTGGATGCAGAAAGAGGATTAAGAACCACCCTGGGCCATACTTTAATGCAGTAATCTAATTTAAAAAGTCCCACCCACAATAGTTTCACACCCACAAGAATGGGTTAGCTCTAAGAACATGATTTTATGGGGTCCCTAAAAGCCTCAAACTAGCAGAGTCATGTTCATATTTAGGCTACAGTTTTCCAGTTTTAACCAGAATCTAAGGGAAAATGAGATGAATAAAATCTCCAGAAAAGAAAATTTAAAATAGCCTATGCTTGAAAGGCTAGAAAATCTCATAAAAACTAAGAAGAAAATGTATTTTAAATCCCTCTAACCCAAGATTGTATTCTTTAATCTATTTTGCCTAAGAAAAAAATTTTATAAATATTTTTGTCACATACTTTCAATATATGTTCAGTCCCCAAATACCTTTTGAAGTATGTAAGATATACATAATAAATGAATTAGTGGTTCTTTAAAAAGGCAGTAACTTTAAAATTTGAGTTTTGGTCCAAACTTAACACTCAGAAAAATAAACCCGCTTGTCTTTGACTATTTGCTGCCATCAAAGCAGTGTTTTCAGAACCCTTCTGGTCCAGAATTTGCTCAGCACACACTTAGCAAAGGCCACCTAGCCATTCACTGTGCTGTGCACTGAGGGTAATAGAGATGAATAAAGCACGCTTTGCCGTGGAATAGCAAAAACTGGTATCTTATCATGAGCGCATCTTTTCTCATAACATTTAAAAAACAGACTAACAAAGGTCTTACGTGTTTATCTTTCTAGGTATAAAAAATTCTTTAAGGTGAAAAATAAAATACCGCTGAGCACCATGTGGATGGCAGACCGTGCGGATGAAGTGGGGGAAGGCAGCCGCAAGGCCACCAGGTCCTTGCTGTTGGGCTGGCCCACGGTGAACTTTACAGCCAGCTTCAGGTAAAAGCCACAGCTTGGTCCTGTTACATGGGTTAGCAATATGAAGGAGAGAGTCAATTTTATATTGTATAGGGTGGATAGAAAAATATAATCAAATTTTGTTCCTCTAACTCTTTTAAAAAGGAAAACATTTAATTCTGATTGTGTAATAAGCCAATGATTCACTTTTTGACTCCCATAAAGATACTTGTATGCCTTGTACTTTCCCCCCAGAGTTTTTCACTAAAATATGTACAAATTAATAGTAAATAGTTGGAATTATTGGAGTAATTTCCTTTGGTTTTGATCATGGTTTTTCAAACAGTCTCTATGAGTTATTGGGAGGAGGCATTCAGGAGATATGGAAGGCGAATAGGGAGGGTAAGATTTTAGGGCCCGATCTCCAACATCCTCCTCACCTTACGCCCAGGTATTATCTGTGTTTTTCAACTCTAAAATAGACCTTTCTTGAGCAAGTATTATCAAATAGTCTAATTAAGTTTGAAAAATTGCATTTATACTCCTAAATTAATTCCCTTCAGAAATATTTACTCAAACAAATAAAAATAATCGTATCATCAAATACTGGGTTGCCTGAATTGTTGTACATCATATTATCTGCTTTGGTGTCTAGAAAGGTAACTATCAAAACAAAGGTATGATTCATGGAGTGTAGGTTCATTTTCCAAGACAAATCCCTAGGCTGGAATGGAATGTGGCCTCTTTCCCTAGACATCTTCAGTTGGCACTCTTGGGTTCACAGTGACCAGGCAACACAACTGCTCTTCTGGACAACTGCACCTGACTCCCCATTCTTATTTCACACAGACAGCCAGTATTCATCACACATACTCAATACTCTTTTTTTCCTCCTCCTTGTCCCACTCTGCCGAAATCCCACACATCATCCTAAGGTCACGACTACTGAAATATTTCCAAGTTGTTAATCTACTGAATTCTATAATGTGGCAGATGACTTTAAGGAAAAATTTTCAAAGATTATTAGGAAGAAACATATGCTTGTATGTATCTTTTCAATGACAGCTTTCTCTAAAGATTATCAGTTCCTATTACATCTCCAAGTTACAAGTGAAGGCAAGCAGAAAAAACTGAGAATATATGAAGTCCTTGATGAGGGAGTTTCCATTATACTTATTTTTTAATCAGAGGAAAAGATGTGGAAACCAGGTTTACATACATTATATTGATTATAACGCTGTGTGATTATGTACAAGACATTTACAGCAGTACCTGGTACCTAATGCCTTTGCTATTTGTTATTATTCTTCTTCTACAAATTGGTTTGAGTAAGTAGAAGCTGTGTATATGCGTATATGTTGATTGAGGGTCAAGTGGGAGGTCTGAAGTGATGACTTGGGGTGAGGGAAGAACTGCTACAGTTGGGAATATAAAATGGTGTTGCTGTGGAAAAGTTTAACAAGTTCTTCAATTAGCTGAGCATAGAATTACCACATGACCTAGTAGTTCCACCCCTGAATATATACCCAAAAGAACTGAAAATAGGTGTTCAAACAAAAACTTGTCCATGAATGTTATAGTAGTGCTAATCACAAGAGCCAAAAATCAATACCACCCAAATGTCAACTGATAAATGAGTAAACAAAATGTGGTATATCCATGCAATGAAATATTATTCCACTATAAAAAGGACTGAAATACTGATACATGCTACAACATGGATGAACCTTAAAAACATTATACTAAGTATAAGAAACCAGACATGTATCTTATAACTCCATTTATATGAAATGCCCAGAATAAGGAAATCCATAGAGACAGAAAGCAGATTGGTAGTTGCCAGGGACTGGGAAGTAGGGAATGGGGATTGACTGCTTAAAGGGGACAGGATTTCCTTTTGAGGTAATGAAAATATTCCAGATAGATAGTGGTAATGGTTGCACAACATTATGAATGTACTAAATGCCACTAATGGTAAATTTTATATTATGTACATTTTACCACAACAAAGAAAGCTATTATTAAGTCCAGGTATGAATGAATTTTAAAACATTTTTAACTTTGAATATTAAAAGTTGCTGTGATTTTGTGAGAAAATATTAGTCATTAGTAATTTTGCAGTTGGGTTATCTTGGTCATAGTAATAAAGAATACATTTTCTGGTTTTTAACATATTACATTTCTGCCATCTGTATAGAGAAATAAAATATTGGTTTTTACCCCTAAAAAGATACTCTTCTTTCTGGGTCAAGATAGTTCCATCCAAATGCCAGATTTCTTAAGTGTGATTTAATCTGAATAGTGGCGTACTTTATAGTAGAATAATACTTGAAGATAGAAGAACATTCTGAGGTGTAATTAACTCCCTGTTGTAGTGTGGAAACTAAAGCTCAGAGCAGTTAAGTGAATTTCCCAGGATTGCACAGTGTGCCTGTATTTGCTGCAGTCAAGTGTTCAGATTCCAAACCAAATTATCTTCCACTAAAAGATCTACTTCCTATTGCTATAATACTTTAGCCTGTAAAAGAACAATCTCCATCAAGAGCTCAATTATGCAGAGGATACTACTTAACACATGCATCCACCTCAGTAACGACTGCTGATATTTTTATCTAGAATGGTAGTCACTAATATATTAGTATAGGCATTTTATGTGGTTTAATTTTTTCCCTTTTTGAATTTCAGTTCTTCAGAACAAAAGGATCAATGGCGCTCTTTCCTTCAAAGGTATTTTTGTCAGCATATAAATAGTTTAATCATTAATCTGTGATAAAAGAATGCAAATCACTGCAAAGAAGTGCCAAATGATTCCCCTCTCCTTAGTGGAAATTGTTATACTACCCTCAAATAACTTCATGTTTAGATTTTTGCTGGCTGCTTCTGTAAATAATGTTCTCTCATTGGCATTCCTGTTTTGCTTGTTTTTGAAAATGTTCTGGTTACTACTCTTATCTTTCTCTTTTCTCCATCCTATGGATTTGGTCTAACATTATTCTCAAATGTGTATTAAATTTCCATAAATGCAAGTTACTCTACGGAGTAACTCTCAAAGCAATTTTTACTTCCTGCCCTTGGGCCAGAAAGACTCCCATCCCAGGCAAGAAAGGTTTGAGGACCTTGTCTGCTGCCCAGAGCTCACATGACAGGGGCTACCTATTGTTTTCTGGGCCATGTCTTATTTCCCTGAAATATTTTTGTATGTTTTCCAATCCGGAATTTGATCTTGCCGAGTGTATCCATATTCTTTTAAAAATAAATAACAAAATATATTGAAAATGTTAGCAGCATAGATTGATTTTAAAATAAGCTATTGACTAAATTCATCCTAATCTAATTTGGGTTACTATTGAATT
>PVKH010034516.1:0-11861 GCA_004027955.1 Chaetophractus vellerosus
GCGAATGGAGCGCAGCCAGCCACCCGCGAACTGAAAGCCGGCCGTGAATGGAAGCAGAAGCCGCCCACAAGCGGGGAAAGCTGCGCCTGCGCAGTGACCAGTCTCGGCGCGTCGCTGCAGCGGGGGTGGGGGGGTGGGGGGGGAGGGAAGATATGTAATAAATAAATCTTAAAAATAAATAAATAAATAAAAATTTTAAAAAAGCCATTTAACTTACTGAATCTATTTTCTTGTTGGCAAAGGAAAGAGTGTAATTTTCCAAAAGCTCTCATAGACTGCAGTACTTTCTTCACAGAGGTAATCATTTATTTCCAAAATTCTCATATTCTCATAAATTCTTCAAAAAAAATTCATAGTATATTGATGCGACAAAGCTGCATACTCTTCATTTGACCAGTGTAGAATCTGCCTGCAAATATATATGGGAGGCAGGCTTTGTTAGCCTAACTTTATTTATTCCCGGGTGCGTGGGATCTCATTGCTTTGGTTCATGTGGGATAGTCTTCAGAGTGATGAGTGACTCACTGTGAAACAGCTGTGACCTGACAGAATTCTTGTTGGCAATGAAATTTCTGTGTAAATTTGATTTTAAAAAACAATCAAAAGCATGCCGTTGCGTTCTTCTGCCTAGGTGTTGGTGGCTACGCTGTTTGGGGATGGAGTAACACCCTCTTACGGGTGGTGATAAAACAGATGGGCTGGTGTGGACAGCATGAAGATGAGGGAAGAAGATGAAAATATGTATAAGCATTCATGCAGCTAAACAACACATGAGCTGGCCTATTTACTATTAGAACCAGGGTAGGCCCATTATGTGATACTTTGAAATTCCTAGAAATGGCCCACTGGGACTGACAGTCAGTGGGGCTGATCCATGGCAAAACTACCACCTGTCTCATCAGCCTCACCCACGTCTCTCCCATAGTGTGATTCTGCCTTAGAGCACACTTCCCTCTTACCCTTTCTCTTCTTTTTCTAGAAGTGGTATCTTGGGCACATCCTTAGCTTATCTATTTTTCAGTTCCTTCATTAGTAAAAATGGGTAACAATAGCATCTGACTCTTTGGGTAGTTTGAAGGGTTAAGTAATTAATCTGTGTAACACTTTTCTAATAGTGACTGGCATATACAAGGAATTGATAATGTGTGATTAAAATTGTTTGAGAAATAACCAATCAGAATTATTTGGTATAGAGATCAAGGCCTTGGATCTGTTCTTCTTGAACAAAAATTAGGAGATTCAATTTTCTTTCTCTTTTATGCCCTCATCAAAACTTTCTGGTCTTGTGGTCTTCTGTACCTTTTCATCAGAGCCCCTTTCCACAATCCCCCACCTCCACTATTCCAAATTTTAAAAACTAAAATCTGACACTCAAATGCTGGATCTAGGGTGTGGAAGAGTTATTTTGTGCCTGTACAGACCCAAAACAGTTTTAATTAGATTCTGATATCTACAAATTTAGACATATCCTATAAATTATGGTTTATGACTTCACTTGTAAAAAATAAACCGGCAACAATGAGACACAGTCCCACATGGGAATACCCAATTAGAACTGAAGCTACTGATGGACTTTAAGCAGAGAAGAATCTCAATCCAACTTACACATTTAAATGTCACTGTGGTTTCTATGCAGAAGTTGGAAGGGGTGAAAGAAAGGAAACTGGGAGACAGGTGTTGAAATAGTCAACAAAGAGAGGATGACGGTGTTTTGGACCAGAAGATAGGAGTAATAAGAAAAGAATAAAGGTTAGAAGTCTAACCCATTGTATTCAGAATAAAATAGTAATTTGTTTCTTGTGGACAATAAAGGCATGGTCTGGCCCTGCCCAGCATTTCGTACCTCTTTCCAACTTGCTTATCGTGCTCTAGTTCCATCAACATTTTCCTTTCTTTAAAGTGCCAAAATTATTCCAATCTAACTTGCTGTGACAATCTTATCCAACATGTCACATTGCTACCTTTCTTATTCTTCATGCCTTCACCTCCTCAGAGAGGCTTTCCTGATCCTGATCTACCATAGTTCAAAGTTACCTCCCACCTCCCGCTGTCTTTCACATCACTATGTGTTACATACTGTCATCTATCACCGTTTAATATTTCCTTGCTTATTTATATCCTTGATTACTGTCTGTTTCCCCTGATTATAAAAGTGTAAGTTTAGGGACCAGATTGTCTTTTTAAAGCTATATCCCTCAAACCTAGAATGTGCCACATTCAAGTGCTGAACAAATACTTGCTGTGTGAATGAAATGACCTCACAGGTGATATGGACACGGAAAATGAGAGACAGCAACATCAATGGGGTTTCTCATTGTTTTGGAAAGGATATTTGGATGGGTGATGGCAGACTGGGAGCACAGCAGGTTTGTTTGGAGTGAGAGACAGAATTAAGGAGCCCTGTTTTGGACATATACCTTTTAAGATGCCTACTAGGTTTTTTCAAGTGGAAATTTCAAACAAAGCCATTAGAATTATGAATCTAGAAGTCAGAAAAGAGCTATTTGCTGGGAATGTATACACACACACGACAGATCTACAGCAATAATTATGGGAGCACAAAGTATAGTTATAGAGGGAAAAAAGAAGGTCAGGAAATGAACCTTAAGAAGCCCTCAAGCTTAGAGCAGGGCCTCTCAAATTTGGCTTCAGGTTAGACTCATCTGAGAATCTTTTAAATATCACAAAACAGAATCAGAATATCTGAGGTTGAAAATCAGGCATCAGTACTTTTTTTGCACCCATGCTTTAGAAAAAGGGCTTCCTGCTAGTCAAAGTATGGCTCATATTCCAGAAGCATCACTATCATTTGGGTGCTTATTAGAAATGCAGAATCTCAGGTCATATCAAAAGACCAACTGATGCAGGTTTCTCTCAGGGACTAGTATGCACATGAAAGTTTAAGAGGCACTGTTAAACATTTTTGGTTCTCCAACTTAGTTGCACATTGGAATCATCTCTGGAAACTTAAAAAATACTGATGCCTGCATTGCATCCTCAGAAATTCTGACTTACTTGGCATAGGGTGGGGCCTTTATTACAATGTTCTTAAGTGGATTCTGAGCCTGTTTTCATGAAACAAAACAAAACAATGCAAAATCTTAAATACTTCTTTACCTTGGTATATCTTATGGACTGGCATCATGTGGGACCTTGGTAAAGGGATTGGAAAAGGGCATGTGGAAACTTTGGAGATGATGTTCATGTCTGTTATCTTGAATGTGGTCATATTCAAGAGTGTATTCACTGTCAAGAATTATCAGATTGTACACTTTTAATAAGCATATTTTATTGTATGTAAAGAAAGAAAGGAATGAAAAGATTGAGAGCAGGTTTGTGACTATGGGTGGGGGCTTTAGAGAAATGTGCTTACACAGATCTGGTGGCCCACACTTCTTCATTTGTTCTTTCTCCTTCAAGCTATATTAGGCACTTAGTCTGTCTGTTATAGAAAAGCTGTAAATTATGACAAACAGTGCTCTTAAAAGGTGTTGGAATAAGTGGGTAGTTATTAATTTAAAATTTAGTGAAGATTGCTTTTTAAAATAATTTGTTGAAAGCTTCAAGCAAAAGTGCTCCTGAGGACTCTAGGAACATGGAGACACCATCGGCGTGCTACAAAACCTCATGAAATCAACACGCCCTCAGCGGGTTCTATCTAGAAATAGATGAAAATCTATTTTCCCAATATACCATAGTTATACACATTTATAATTCCCCAATCATGATTCGTCTACTCCTTTTGTTTGAACCTATAATTTTTAATTTACCTATTAAGTATATTTCTCAGAGTCGAATCTTTGGATTGTTCATATGCCGGTTAAGCCCCAAAACCCAGCAGAGTTGTAGCCAACAACTACTCTCCAGTTCTTTAGGCTTGCCCTGGACAACTAACAAAACAATGATGATGGAACAGTCTCATCCCCAAAACAAGTAGTACCTTCAACTGCAAGCAAAATAATTCCTTTCTTCTGCCCCATAATATCGACATCCCTTCTCAGCCTGAAGCAGTCAGCGTAGACTTCATCCCTAGTTCCTCAAGATAGAGGAATGAGCAAAAGTAGGAGGGTCCTGGAACTATGGACCAAAGTATATTTATTGTTATTGTAGTTATTATCTTGTGTTAGTGGAATAATTTGTAACATTGATATAAAATTTTTTTTAAATCTCACAAAACCAAACCCCATATTCTTTCTTTTTTAACCTTTAGAATTAATATAGGGAGGCAGATGTGTCTCAAGCAATTGGCCTCCTGTTTACCATGTGGGACGCCCAGGGTTGGAATCCCAGGGACTCCTGGTGGAGGCAAGCTGGTCCATGTGGCGAGCTAGCTCCAGTGGAGAGCTGGCCCACGCAGGAGTGCTGGCCAAAGCGGAGAGCTGGTCCAGCAAGATGATGCCACAAAAAGAGATACAGAGGAGAGACAAGAGATTCAGCAGACCAAGAAGCTGAGCGCAAGAGATTGAGCACCTTTCTCTCACTCCGGAGGGTCCCAGGATCGGTTCCCGGTGCTGCCTAAAGAGAAGGCAAGTAGACACAGAAGAACACATGGCGAATGGACACAGAGAGCAGACATAGAGTGCAAAAACAATGGGGGGAGGGGTAATACATAAATAAATCTTAAAAAAAATAGAATTACTATAGTACCAATTTTGCTACAAAAACATTACAATGTTGTTAATGATAGTCCATAAATTATATTTGTTATATTTTCCCCATGTATCACCATATTCTTAACACCCTGTTGGTTTGTGAGATATAAATATGATTAAGAATTTTTTCTCATCTTCTTTTTTTATTCATTAATAAGGAGACCTTGACTACATCATTTAAACAATTTGAGTTAGCAGTTGGAATTAGATGAGATAAAAGTGCTTGAAAAGAACATTTTAGGAGTAATGTTTCCATAACTTGTTGAGCTGCCCTTTTCTGTTTTTGTGTGTGTGTGTGAATTTGAAATAAATTTGTTAATTTTAAAAATAAATAAACAATTAAAAAATTAAAAATAATAATTTGTTGATAAAATAAAAGCCTAAGTGCTCTCCCGGAGAAATGGATAGAAGAAAGGTTTTTGTAGAGTAAGGAGTTCCAAAGCATATATATCACCAAAGTGGAAACAACCAGTCAATCAAGGGATACAGAATATGAAAGTGTTAGAGGCTAATCATTGGTTCAAAATGTAGCAAAAGTAGGCAAGAAGGAGAAAATCAAACATCACTAGAAGATCTCTTGGAGTAATAGAACTGGGGTGGATTTCAGTTTTCCCCTAAAAAAAGTCTAGATATGCTATATTTAGGGTCTCATATTTAGGTTCTACTTCACAAGAAGAAATCTTGAAGGGAGTACTTGGATCTCTTAGTTTTTTAGTAAGATGATGGGTGGTTGAGTTACTAAAATTAGAAGTGAGAAATAATGGTCACTTGCTAGCTGGCTACAGATAGAAGACTAGATTTGTGTAGAGTACATGCATAGCAAAATCTTTTTTAATTCTTTAGTTGGGATCCAAATTGCATCATTGTTGACAATGCCCCTTCCTGATGATATTGGTTTGAGTCTATAGGTAAGCTTGTAAACTCTTGTTTTTTACTGGAGGAGAAAGAGTTGCTTGGGGATTGGGGATGGGTTTAAAGCAGGCAGGAAGAATATGTAGGGAATGCTAGAATGGCTGGTGGCAACTCAGCTCCTTACAATTAAGTTAAACCCTTGTGTGTAGATATTAGGGTCAAAAACTAAATAAAACTGATGCTACTGGATCTTAAAAATTCTGGGCATCAGCAGAACCATTTTGGGATATAGATGTGTTACTGGTAGGGAGAAACCCACTCTCCCTCTCTCTGCTTTGTTTGAACAATTTAAAACTAGGGTCTTCAGGAGCATCTAGAGAGAGGTCTTTTGGTACTATCTCTGCTATTTTCATAATGGACCTCATTTCCAAGGGCAGTAATGGGGCTCCTTCATCCAGAATTATGGGAAGTGTGATGAGAGTCAAATCAAAAGACAAAGAATTTGGCAGCACTTGGATGTGCTGCAGCCAACACACTGTTTTGTAGACACAGGTGAGGCTCCCATTGGGGGGCACTAGAAATGACATGACTCTGAGATAGCTACCTTCCAACTAGGCAAGGTGGGTTCCAAGATATTTCATTTGTGCATAAAGGTTGATTTATATTTATTTGTAGGTAAAACCAGAAGATATTTATATACCAGAAGATTTGGATAGTATTGATTTGTGTGTATATATAAAGAAGGACTACACAAGATTTAGAATTTTTGCCTTCCAGGGAGAACAATTCATTTTTCATTGGCCTTAGACTTAAAAAAAAGAAGCTACTATTATCCACTCCACTATACTTTATTCTGATAAACCTACCATGTTATGCAAAAGGGACCTGTAATAGTTTGGCAGTTTTATGTAATTATGAATTCCAAAAATATAAATTGGATTATGCTTGTAAACTCATCTGTTCATCTGGGCATGATTGGTTTATGATTAGGGAATTGACTGGGCTGCAGTGAGTAGGGCATTGAGCCCCACCCCTCGGTGAGAGTGGTCTCAAGTTTAAAAAGCAAGACAGAGATTTGGAGAAGCAGATTTGAGAAGCAGTTCTGATGTTGGACTGAGCCGTTCGCCCGATAGTCTACAGCTGGCCTTGTGGAGAGATGCACCGCATAGAGTGCCTCATGGTCTACAGCTGAACTTGTGGAGGAAACAGAAGCTAAGCCCAGAGAGAAACGCAGCCCGGGAACAGAGGAACCCAGAAGCCTGGAGACGTCGGCAGCCATCTTCCTCCAACACGTGGACTTTGGTGAGGGAAGAAATTTATGCTTTGTGGCCTGGTAACTGTAAGCTTCTACCCCAAATAAATACCCTTTATAAAGATTGACCAATTTTGGTATATTTCAAAAGGCACCCCTGTGGCTGACTAAAACAGGACCTAAAAGAATAAAGAATATTCTTTAACCACAGTATATCTAATTAGAAATGATCACTCATTAGAAAACCGATTAGGAGGATTGATATCTTTGTTTACATGGACTGGTCTTCCCATCCTTCACAAAGTAGACAAAATGCCAGATCAAGGAGAGGATGTCTTCCCAAAGTGAGAAATGGTGATAGGTAAGTTTCCAGTAAAGAGTCATGTATAATAAAGCTGTTCACACAGAAATGCAGATGGGTTAACAGAGTATCTAAACAGCTCTCAAACTGTAAACTATGACATCAACAATCACATAGAGATGGAACCCAGAAAAGCCTAAACATCTCAGGGTTAAAGGGATATGATCCATTGTAGGAAATCTGAGAGCTCTTATTGGTAGGCTATACTTTGTAACTAAGAGACACCTAGTATTAATATCATTTTTTTACCATTGCACAGCAAATAGATGGAACCAGAAAAGAGCAAAAGTTATTTCAGTCATTGGATTATTAATTTGTCTTCCCTTCCTTAGTAAGTTTTTTCATTTTATATTGAAGCTTTTCCAAGTAGGCACTAGGTATTACTTCAGCACCCAATATAGTTCCAAAATAAAGAAAAATGTAATAACTTTCTTATGATGATGAGGATGCTTCTATTTTCAAACCTCAAAAGGTATTTTGAAAACTATAATAAGGGTAAATACTCATGACCTTGGATTTGGAAATGTTTTCTTATATATGACACCAAATGCACAAGAAACAAAAGATAAAAGAAATAAATGGTACTTCATCAAATTAAAATGATTGTGCATAAAAGGACACTATCAAGAAAGTGAGAAGACAGTGTATAGAAGGAGAGAAATTATTTGCAAATCATATAACTGATAAGGGTCTAGAATATATAGAGAACTACTACAACACAACAACAAAAAGACAAACAACCAAATTTAAAAAATAGACAAAGGATTTAAGTAGGTATCTCTCCAAGGAAGATGTACAAATGGTCAACATGTGTCTGAAAAGATGGTCAACATAATTAGTCATTAGGGAAATGCAAATCAAGACCACAATGAGATACCACTCCACACCCTCTGGAATGAGTATAATCACAAAAATGGAAAGTAAGCATTGGAGAGGATGTGGAGAAACTGGAACCCTCATACATTGCTGGTAGAACATAAAATGATCAGTCTCTGTGGAAAACTGTTTGACAGTTCCTCATAAAGTTAAACACAGAATCATAATATGATGCAGCAATTCTACTCTTAGTTATATAGCAAAACAATTGAAAACAAGAACTTAAACTACATATACACGCATGTTCATAGTGGCAATAGTCGCAATACCCAAAAGGTGGAAACAACCCAAATGTCCATTAACATTTGAATGGATAACAAAATATGCTACGTTCATACAATGAAATATTATTCATCCATTAAAAGAAAGAATTTAATCCCTAGGAATCAGCAGTTCTTTACATTTAGCCTTATTTTACAAAACAATGATTATTCTTGATATAGCAGTCTACGTTTTTCTCCACTTATAAGCATTCTCCTTTATTATTACAATCTTTGTAAATATTCTTAAAATAAAAAAGTCAAAAATTATATTAAAAATGATTGTGTAAGGTGGGGGAAAATACTCCAAATGTAAGATACAGACTATAGTTATTCGTAATATTTTGACAATATTGTTTCATAATTTGTAACAAATGTTTCACAACAATGCAAGGTGTTGGTGGTGAGGTGATATATGGGACCTATGTAGGATGTTCTTCATGTTTGTTTTGTAAGTTCACAGCTTTATTATACACTTATTGTTTATATATGTTCATGTATGAATAATAATAAAATAAAAAATAAAATAAATTTTTAAAAGCAAAAACAAAACACAAGACATGGGTAATGGCAGAGGTAAAGATGGGAAGAACCTGTGTATATTATAATGTTGTTGAACTGATAACTTAATTAAAGCTGTCCTACCTTTGGAAATTAAAAAAATTAAAAAGGATTAAGCAGTCATTTTGAGAATTTAGTGTGATGGGCATTCATATATTGTTCTGGAGGAATCCAGCAAATCAAACCCCTTGCTGTCCATTCTGAGCTAGGCCTTACCACAAAGACCGGTTCAAATTCCAACATTGGGAGCAAGATAATCATAATTCAGCTTATGGAGTTTTCACTATATTTACCACAAAATACAGAATTAGGCCTTCACAAAGACATATGCAAAATTCAAGATACCTCTGAATAAGTCTCCCTGGTCTTCACCTGCCTTTTTCCTTTGATGTGCAACTGAGGTAGGATGCTCTCAATAGTCTGGGGGAATGAAGAACCAATTATTTCAGTGGTTCCCAGACTTTTATTTCATTCATTCATTCTTTTTAAGTTAGAGGAGTAGCCAGTTCAGTACTCAAGGTTGAATTTCACTCCTCTATTACCACATAGGGAAAAGGTTGTCGCATCATAGTTGCCTAATACTACCTTCTATTTATTATCGCATTTTCAGGCTTACTGAGGTTTCTGTCCAGATGGCCTAGACAGGTGGTCTAGAATATAGCCAATTGCACCCTCAGCTTATGTAATATATATTGAGAATTCACCCACTCTTCCAATAATTACCAGAAAATGCTTATATTATATAAAATTTGGACTTATATACATATCAGCTAATGAACAAATATTTCTGCTATCCTTTGGTCATGTTTTTCTGTAACCAGTATAACAATGATTAAGAGATGACTTTGTAGAGAATGATGTTGGACAAATTACTGAGCCTTCAGGACTCAGATTCAACAACTGAAAAATTATAGTACTTCACAGTGGCATTGTAATGGTAATTAAATCAAGTAAAGTATTAAAGAGCAATTAGTCTGTGTCTAGCACATCAAAAGTATTAGAAAATGGGGCCTTCATCCAACTAGGTGTATGTTTTAGTACAGAGAAACATTCATGATTTGGATTGCACAAGGCATTTGTGCTATTTATTTCAACACTTTTCTATATTTTGTCTTTTTCTGAAAATGAATATAATACAGAAAAATGAGAGTTCTGTTAGATCTCAAAGTCTATAACATGCAGTTGTACAAAAACAACAAAATTAAAGAAATTATTCTATATACTAAAAATATTTTCAAAGATTTTTGACTAAAAGGTAAGATTTAATTAGGGATTGAGAATGAACATTAAAATCATTAAGTGATTCCTATTCCAGTTACAATGAATATTCCAAGCATCCATTGGGCCATGGTAAGCATTACCTAGGTTCTTTTATTCACTAGAGGTTAAAAAATTATGATAATCTAGTTCTGTAATTCCTGCTTTATGTTTTAGCTGGAAGGCTTCTATAAGGAGAAACTAAAACACTTTTAGCAAGAGAAGAAGCATTGCATTAAATCTTTACATGAAAAGTTTTAAGAAAATTGATAAGACAGCATCCAAATTGGCATCACAATCTTCTACTGCTCATTCCTTTGACAGATTACCATCAACCTATCCTTCTGCCCCACGTCAAAATAAGCAATCTCTATTTACCAAAGGTTACTTTAAGAAAGCTAAAAGAGTTAGAATATAAGGTGGAAGTTATTTCAGGAAATGAAACTGTCTAGATTTAATGTTTTATTTATTTAATGTTTTTATAACTATGTATTTATTTCTCAATTTTTAACAGTACAGAACTATATTTACAAAAATAATTAGAAATATTATACAGGAATAGAAACCCCATTATAACATGCAAAACTATTACTTAATTTTAATGTGTTTCATTTTTACACATGTTTTCAAGAATATATTGTAGAAAATGAGGAGACTCTGCACATGGAAAAGAGCAAATAAGGTTTAATCTTTGACCTGATTAATTTATTTCCAGGAAGCTGTTAGAAAAAACTAGAAATTCAGATGAGGATTAATGTAATAATTCATCACAATGCTATTTTTGTTGTTGTTGTTGTTACATATCCCCCCCCTTTCTGCTTGTTCTTGCTGTGTTCATTTTTGCATTCTTCTGTGTCTGCTCTGTCTCCCCCGCCATTGTGGCGACGCGCCGAGTCAGCTCACCGCGCAGGTGGCTCTGCTTCCGTTCACGGCTCTGTTTCCATTCATGGGCGGCTCTGCTTCCGCTCATGGGTGGCTCTGCTTCCGCTCACGGTCGGCTCTGCTCGGTTCGCAGGTGACTTGCTCTGCCCATGTCGGCTTTTTGCCCTGCCCACAGCGGCTCTGCCCCACCCACAGTGGGTTGCCTTTCTCAAGGTGGTCTGCCCGCCTGGAGAGGCCCCCGGGAACCGAACCTGGGGCCTCCCATGTGGTGAACCAGCGCCCTATCCACTGTGCTACAGACGCCCCCCCCCATCACAATGCTATTAATATTGAAAAACTGAAAGTAATCTGTATTTCAAATAAAACAAAATAATTAAATTATACCTCTTTGGAAGGAGTATTTTGTAACTACCAAACATGTTTAATGATATGAGCACATGTTTGTAAAAAAATTAGGACAAAAATTAGTATAAAAAAATTTATGTTTTATATGACAAATTTTGTGATGCAAAGCATAAGTTTATAAAAAATAATGCTAACATAGTTATCTCTGAATTTTGGGAGTTGTCTTTAACAAAAAGTCATTTCCTTTTATGTTAATAAATTTGTTTCTGATAACTAAGGTAATATAGTTATTTTTTGTTTTGTTTTATTACATATCCCTCCCCTTTTCTGCTTGCTCTTGCTGTGTGTTCATTTTTTGTGTGTGTGTGTTCTTCTATGTCTGCTTTGTCTCCCCTCGCTGCAGTGACACGTCGAGTTAGCTCACTGTGCAGGTGGCTTGCCCTGCTTGTGGGCGGGTCTGCTTCCATTCCCAGGTGGCTTTTTTGCTCCATTCGCGGGTGGCTTTGCTCCATTCACAGGTGGCTCGCCCTGCCCATGGCAGCTTTTTGCCCTGCCTGTGGCGG
>PVKH010034517.1:0-11857 GCA_004027955.1 Chaetophractus vellerosus
GGTCCTGGAGGAAGAGTCCTGGCTGTGAAAGATGTTCACGAGCGAATCCTCACTGTGCCCTTCCAGGCCCCTCGCTCGACCTTCTGCCTTACTGGCTGTGTCCCAGTCACTCCAGTTGCTCTGGGCAGCCCAGATGAACCCCAGTTCCCTTCCCCGGCCCCCAGCCTTCCCACATGCTGTTCCCTTAACCCCAAAACTGCCAACTCCTATTTGTGGTTTAGCATCTGGCTAAAACGGCCTTGCAGAAGCCGTTCTGAAAGCTCCGTGCTCCCCAAGCTTTGCCTTCATCGCATTTACCACAATTCACAATGACATATTTGGGAAATGTATCTGCTCGGGCCGGTCTTCCCTGTCAGACCATACATTCCACGAGCACAGGGAGCATGTCGGTCTTGTCCACCCCCATCTCCTCCATGCCTAGCCTCCTGGCATACAGTACGTGCTTTTTTGAATAATTGAAAAAAATCAGTGAGTGAATGGATGGGAAACAGATGAGTGATGAGAAAGAGAGAAAGAAAGAGAAGAGAGAGAATATGGACAGAAGCCAGCCATACAGCCTAGAAGGAAGACCAATGCAGAAAGAAAGAAATGCTTTAGCCAAGAGCAGGAATGATAAAATTGAGAAAGAAAAGGCACAGTGTTCATAAGCAGAAATATTTATATATTTGAGAAAACGTTCATTGATAAACCATTAGTCTCATTAATTTAAAAAATGTGCACATTACTAAAATCAGGAATGAGAGTTATCTTATCTTCATTCATTCATTCACTCAACAAATACTTATTGAGCACCTACTATGTGCCAGACTTTGCACTACAAGCTGGGGATACAGCAGTGAACTCACATGTGCTCATGAACTCATATTTTAGGAAGGGGAGACAGAAATGTGTCCTTGTTCGTGTAACTTATTCTTGTTTACAAGTTCTTTGTTAATGAATAAAATTAATCTCAATTGCACTGAAGTTTTTCCCTTAGCTCTAATTATTTTTTAAAAACTAAAGCTAACTTTTAAAGTTCTGGGGAGAGAAATACTGTATTAACATATCCATGAGGATTCTTGAGAAAATAGGTTTTAAATGTTCTTCCACAATAAAGAGAAAACATACCCTTGGATTATAATAAGTTAGAGTTCTCTCGCTTCTTAGTAATGGTAGAAATAAATCAGTGGAAAAAAAGATTTTAAAACTTCACAGGAAATAGCACAAAGCTACTCTTGTTAAAGCCATTATTTTTAAAAAGAAAACAAAAAAGCAATCTGCAAAATAGATATTCCAAATCATGTGGCAACAGGCTTGCAAGTCTCGGCTCTGTGTACAAGTCCAACAAATGAATGAAAATGAACAAGCACCTGTAAAAACACAAGATGCCCAGTCTGTGAGAGAGTGAGGGGTTCCTAGTTTACAAAGCCTGTCCACCACTTCACACCCCATATGGTGTGAAGCTGTAATGCCCATTCTACAGATGACGGAACACAGAGAGGGTTAGTGACCTGCCCCGGGTTCCAGAGGCAGTTAGGGGCAGAACTCAGAGTGGTCGCAGACAAGGCACCCCCTAGCCACGCCTGGCTGCCTTCCTCAAAGAGGTCCTGTGAGAGCAGATCCATGGAAAGACAAACATTTTAAAAGGCACGTGACTCTGATGGATTCCCTAAGTATTTCCCTAACTTTTAAAGAATAAATCGATAGTTCCTGTACTACATAAAGTGTACAAAAATCATTTTTAAAGGATGGAGACAAGTGCAGCACACTAAAAGGGGGAAAAAAACAAAAGAGAAATCTATGGTCAAAATCTCAGTGGGAACACATAGGCAAAAATACTAAATGAAGCTTTAGCTAGGCAAATCCACCCTCACAGCCAAAGAATCATCTTCAATGTTCAGATAATTTTTCTCTAAACTGGAAGGCAGGAACACTAATAGCAAAGGTGATCACTGGCTTCATCTTAATGTGAAAATATAAAAAGTTATGATTCAAATTTAACGTTTCCAATACATCAAAATGGCATTCAAAAGCCTATAGCATCTATTCTTGATTAAAACTACAGACAAACAAAACCCTAAAATGAAAAAAGACTATTTTAAATAAGGAATAAAAACACTAGAATGAGCACATTTCACAACCGGAAGCAACCTTAGTAATTAAAGCCCAGCCCCCTCATGGTGCAGATGAAGAAACCAGAGAGAGTAACTTGCCTAAGGTTACTCAGCTACTAGATGGCAGAGCCAGGACTGGAACCCATGTCTTCTGACTCCAAGTCTGATGCTTTCTGTTATCAATCCTACTTTATATCATGAGAAATGCTGGCAATAGCTATTAGGAAATAAAGAAATAAAAACACCTAATATACAGAAAATGACAAAATAAAATATTACATTGCAGGCAACATGTATGCCCACCCGGAAAATCCAAAGGGAGGCAATTATTAGAGGAAACCAGTGCGTTTCAATGTGTAAGCCAGTGTAACAGCTCAAAAACACAGGGGAGGGGAGCAGATGTAGCTCAAGTGGTTGAGTGCCTGCTTCCCACGTAGGAGATTCTGGGTTCGATCTCTAGTACATCCTTAAAAAAAATAAAAATAAAAAACAAACCATAGGGGAAAGTTTCCACTCACAATAGTAATAAAGGCATAAGTTATTAAATTCTTGGGTGTACTTGGGGCACAATAATACTTATTCAAAGAAAATAATAAAATCTTCATGGGAGAAAGAAAACACATGAATTTAGCCTCTCCCAGCTAGAAAAAAACTTAGTGAAGCAAAAAAGAGAATTCTTCTCTTTTAAATACTACTAATTAAAATCCCAAATATATTTTTCTAAACATTAGAAGCAGTGTGATATAAGAAAAAACATGAGCCCATCAAAGGATATTAATAAAGCAATAATGACAGAATTAAGTTTTTGTTATATATTTAATACATACAAAAGAACATTTACATCATGTATAAATATATAAAGAATAAAAATATAATGAACACCTATGTATCTACCACCCAGTTAAAAAACACAAAATTGCCAGTATCTTTGAAACCCCTTTTGTGGCTTACCCCAGTGACACCCCATTTCCCTAACCCCTCCAGAAATAACCACTATTCTGAATTTTGTGTTATTGATACTCTTGCTTTTCTTTGTTTTCCACAAGTATATCTATGCTTAAACAATATATTGTTTAGTTTCACACACTTTGGAAATTTATGTAAATGGAACTGTAGAGTATTAATCTCCGCAGCTCGCTTTTTTGTTGTTAAAGCTTACATTGCTTATCAATTGGATGATGTGTGCAGTCGTAATTCACAATCCACCTCATACTATTTATTGTATGGAATCCACAGTAATCCATTTTTCCATTGTCTTGCCAACAAACATTAAGGTTGTTTCCTATGTTTTTGTTTTTGTTGTTGTTGTTGTTGTTGTTACATATCCCTCCCCTATCTGCTTGCTCTTGCTGTGTGTTCATTTTTTATGTTCTTCTATGTCTGCTTTGTCTCCCCCTGCTGTGGCGACGCACCGAGTCAGCTCACTGCACAGGCGGCTTGCCCTGCTTGTAGGCGGCTCTGCTTCCGTTCCTGGGCGGCTTTTGCTCCATTCGCAGGTGGCTCACCCTGCCCGTGGTGGCTTTGCCCTGCCAGTGGCGGCTTTCTGCCCTGCCCACGGTGGCTCTACCCCGCCCACGGAGGCTTTGCCTTCTCAGGCGGTCTGCCTGCTCGGAGAGGTCCCCTGGAACCAAACCCAGGGCCTCCCATGTGGTGTACGGGCGCCCTATCCACTGGGCTACAGCCGGCCCCCGTATGTTTTTTTTGTTATTATAAAGATTGCTACAGCCTGAACTGTGATCTATGCTTGATGGCAAAGCCCCAAAATGTATATATCTATCAGAGGCGTTATGCCACACTGAGGGATGTGTATGTGGGGGGTTGTGGGAGGGGTGTGGGGGGTGGCATATGGGTACTCCTGGAATCTCTGGGTAACATTTATGTAATCAATGTATCCTAAAAATATATATAGATATATAATAAATAAATAAATAATTTAAATTTAAAGAAAAAAGATTGCTGCTCTGAACATTCTGATATATCTCCTTAAAAACATATACTGAAAGCTTCTTTACAATATGTGCCTAGAAACTTGCTGGACCATATGGTATACACTGTTTGTTTGAATAATGCTTCCTTGTTTTCCAAAGTAGGTGTATCAGTTCATACTGCCACCGAGCACTAAGACCCAACTTTCAACATCCTCACCAACACTTGACATTGTTAGACTTCTTATTTTTTTCTAATTTAGTAGGTATAAAATAGCAATCCATTTTCACTTTCATTTGCATTTCCTTGATTATCAGTGGGGTTCGGCACCTTCTCATATTCTATTTGGCTTTCCTCATTGGCAGACTTTCCCATATTTCTATTGAGTTGCTTTTTTCCTTATTTTCCCAATATTCTTATTTGTCTCTATTTCTTACTTAAGAATTCTTCATATATTCTGTCAGCTAATCCCTGATCAATTGTATACGCGGCTCAATATTTTCTTCCAGGTTGAGAGTGCCTCTTTACTTTCACATATGGTATTTTCTGATGAATAGAAGTTCTTCACTTTAATGTATACAAACATCAGTCTTTTCCTTTTTGGCTTACACCTTTTGTATTTTAGGTTATTTTCAAGGTCAAACAGATATTCTCCTAAAATTGGTTTTCTGGATTCATATTCATGAGTGGTGTGAGATAGGGATCCAATTTCATTTTTTTTGCAATATGTACAAACAGTTGCCCCAGCACCAGATATTGAACAATCCTCAATGATCTGCTTTGCAAGTCCTATCAAAAAGCAAGCTTCCATACATGGGGGGTATTTTCTGAGCTCCCAACTAAGTTTCAGTGGATTATTTGTTTTATGTTGGTGCCATGACAAAGCTATCCTAATTACCCTCTACACTGGAAATTATATTATCTATTTCTATTCTTTCAGTGGTTACTCTATACAGTTATATTTTAACATGCATGCTTAACTTAAAGACTAAAGTCAATCAATATCTTTACCTCCTTCTCAAACAATTCAAGACTTTAGCACGTCAATGTTGATCACTCTACCTTCCAATTTATGTTCTTTTGCTATCCAGTGTTTTATTTAAACTTTTTGTGTGTGACAGAGGCTGCTAGTTGCCTTCCCTAGCAATTCCAACCTTCAGTGTTTGCTGAGCACATGACCACCTGGATAAAAGCTATATTTCAGGTAGTAGATGTAGCTCAAGTGGTTGAGTGCCTGTTTCTCAAATACAAGGTCCCAGGTTCGATCCCCAGTACCTCCTAAAAACAAAACAAAACAAAACAAACAAATAAAAAAAAAAAACAACTCTCATTGGGGAGCAGATGTAGCTCAGTGGTTGAACATCTGCTTTCCAGGTATGAGGTACTGGGTTCAATCCCCAGTACCTCCTGAAAAAAAAAAGACTTTATGTCCCAACTTCCCTTGCATGTAGTTGTAGCCATGAGACTAAGATCTGGCCATTGGGATGAAAAGATAAGTGTTTTGTGGCCACTTCCACTTCCAGAAGGTTTCCTTAAAAGACAACTGGCATACATCCTTCACCTCTTCTTTCCTATGATGGCTGGAGCTTTAATTAGTACTACCAGGATAAGGCCAACACCTAGAAGAGCAGATAACTGGGAGCAGTATAGTCTCAGCTAACAATGAAACCTCTCTATCAGCTCTGAATTATATCCAGACATTTATATGAGAGTGAAATAAACCTCCACATCTTGTTCAAGTCACATAATTTGGGATCTGTTACTCACATCTGAACCTAACCATAACTAAACTTTTTTTTAACCCAAGTTAGATATTAGTAGTGTTGTTGCCATTGTTATTGTCGACAATCAATGATTCTTTAAATTTCCTGCATATTTACCTCTCTTAGTTCACCATTCCTTCTTGCAACTCAGACCATACAATTTGGAATAATTTTCCTTATGCCTGAAATATGTCCTTTAGAATTTCCTTCAGTGAAGATGTCTTGCCATTTGTTTTTCTTAAAATTGCCTGTATTTCCTACTCATTCTTTCAAAACAATTTTGCTGAGTATAAAATTCTAAGTTGGTATATTGAAGTTACCATACCACTGTCTTCTGGCTTCCACTGTTGGGCACAAAAATCAGCTGTAAGTCTAACGGTCATTTTTCTATGAGCATTCCTCAATCTGCCTCAATTCTCTCACTAATTTTAAGATTTTCTCTTTGTCTTTGGTATTTAGTTTCATGAATCTTGTCTAGGAATGGGTTTATTTTCAGGTAATCTACTTGGAATTTGTTGGAATTCCTGAATCCGAGAATAGATGTTCCTTTCTCTGATTCTCCAATAACTTTCTGCCAGTCACTCATTTTTTATTTTTCTTTTTTTTTGCCTTTCAGCTGCAAATCCATCCTTCTTGACCTTGCTTTGTGTTACTGGAGCTGTAACACAAAGCTGGAGATGTCTACTTTGTAGACATTTCTCCTTTGCCAGCTGGCTCAATATTTGACTTTGGCAGTAGAGAGTGCTAGAGAAAAAACATAAAGACATATCAGGAAGAAGGGCTTTCCTTCCTTATTTCAGCATGCTGATTTCTGTGTGGCCACCTACATCTCAGTATGTGGGGTCCCAGTAACATTCACCTCAGCGGCCCTCACAGTGCAACCTTGGTTCACACTTTCCAGCAAGCTTCTCCTCCACTCAGTGGCAGGATGCTCCTGTAACTCCGCTGTGGTGGACACCCTCTGACAGGTTTCTTTGCCACTGGTAGTCTGCATTTCCTGTGATAGCCACAGCCTCACCTCAAAGGTCTGAAACTCAGCCTTGGAGGGAGGAGCCTTCCTCCAAGTTTCTAAGTATCTTCCTTGTTCACACTCCCTCAGTGCCTCAGATGGTAATGTTTTTACCCCTTTTAGTAATTAACCACCTTTAAAACTAGCAATTCTTTATATTAAAATTTCTCTGTTCACATTACTGGTGTGATTTCTATATCCTGATACAATCTCTTCCTGAAACTATGATTAAACTTTATGTCTTCTCACTCTATCTACCACTTCTTTCGCCTTTCCTATTTGCTATCTCTGTTTCTTTGTGCAACATTTGCATAGTTTCTTCAGTTCCATCTTCCCATACTCTAATTCTCTCTTCATCTGTCAGTAATCTGATGCTTATCCTATCAGTAATTCCAATTTTTATATTTTTCATTTTTAGAAGTCCTATTTAACCTTTTTAAAAACATGCTTGCTCATATTTCTATACTCACTTATTCTTTGGTAATATTTTCAATATCTTATTTCTTTAAACATCATAAACATTTTTGTTTTACTTTTAGCATCTGATAATTCTAATACATGAAGTAATTGTGATCTGATTCTGCTATCTGCTGCTCCTGCTGGTTCCCTCACAGTGCCTTGTAGCATTTTGAGATTTTGACTGTGAGCTCATGAGCCTTGGAACTTTATCTCTGGGAATTCTTAAAAGCATAAGCTGAAGTTTCCTTCCTCCAGAAAGAATGTATGCTTGCTACTGCCAGGCAAAATAAAGTTGTGGCTTGAGGTTTTTCAGACCACAAAATTAATATGACAAGAGAAGGTGGGCTTGTTGTTGGAAATTCTATATATTTTTTGCCCTTTTCCAATCACTACCAAGGTCAAAATAAACAAGTTTTCTTGATGTTCCCCTCTGTAGGCAGGTGCTTTTTGTTTTGTTTTGTTTTTCTAGTTCACGCTTATACTAAGGATGTACTGTTTTGGGTTCCCAGCTTTAGGCAAGGGGATCCTATTAGATTCTCCATCTTGAACAGGCCTTAGGCATCAACACAGCTATCGAAACTAAAGATCAATGCTACAAGGATTTAGCATACAACCCCTCCAATAGAAAGCCTATTTCAAAGTTAGGGTATCTCTCTGGATGAAAAAATTCATTTAACACTACTTGAAGAGTTACTATTTTATATGCTACTTGAAGAGTTACTATTTTATATGCTTAGGACATATTAGTGAACAAAATAGATAAAGTTCACCATCATTATGTAGCTTATAGTTTAGCAGGAGGAAGGCAAACAAAAAAAAGAAGTAAATTATATAGTATGCTAGAAGGTAATAAGTGCTACAGAGAAAGAGAAAACATAGCAGGGGGAGGTCAGGTTGGAGGATTAAAAAGAGTATAAGATGTAGGCAGGACCTTATTGCGAAGATGGAGAGAAAAAGTGGTCCAGGCAGAGGGAAAAGACAATGCAAAGATGCTAAGGCAAGAATGTGCCTGGGTGAGTTCAAGGGATAGCAAGAGGTCAGTGTGGCTGAGTGAGCAAGGGGGAGGGAAAGTGGTAGAGGATGAGGCCAGAGAGAGAATAGGGACAGATCACACAAAGCCTTAGAGGCCGTTGTAAGAGCTTCAGCTTTTTAATTCAGAGCATGAGAGGAGCCAGTGCAGGCTTTAGGGAGAGGACCAACATGCTTTAACTTATAATTTAAAAGAATCCCTCTGGCCAGTGGGTTGAGAATAGACTGGCTTTTATGCTAAGTGAAATGGGGGTTTCTGCTTTCACTTAACTTTTGGCCGCTGAAGATACCCTGTCTTCTTGAAAGCTCAGGGTACATTTTTCTTTGTTGCCAGTGGGGAGGCTGTTTGGAGTCCATCTCCCTGCTGGAAGTAGAAGTCATTCTACCAGTTTTCTAAACACAGCACAAAGCTGTTGTCAAATAGTGTGGAATAGGCCTGAACAATTTTTAAAAAATGATCAAAAGAACAGAATAAGGACTGGAAATAATTGAAACAAGGAAACCAATGTACAGTATGGCAAAGCAGAAAACAAAAAAGGGTTAGAAATCATTAAGAATTTTTAAGACAAGAACTAACCAGACACACACTTGGCAAGTGCTACTGCAATACATTCCAAACAGACTCACGTTTTTAAAAACATAAATAACTAGAATAAAAGCAATAAAACAGAATGACAAGGAAGCCAGATCTTCCAAGATTGGCAAGAGGGAGAGGGCCTCTCTGTATGGAGGGGGTAACTGGAGCTTGTAGCCCTGAATTTTGCTCCCCAAGATTCCCGTAAAACTCACAAGGCACTTGTCACCTCTGGATTCCTCCCCACCCCCAACTATACCTTACATACATGAAGTGCAAATACACATTTGCTGAATTTTTCTTTGCATTCTAATTATATGTCATATTAGACCACTCAATGAACATTTAAAATGTTTAGACACATAAATAACCCACCTAACATGACAGTATTTACAGATAACATATTCTCACAATATATTAAGTTTAACAAAAAGTTAAAAGCAATAAGTATACTGACATTTTAAATAAAAAGAAGGAATCAAAGCAAAATTTAATAATAGTCATCTCTGAGTCCTGGGATTATTATTTATTTTATTTTATGTATTGTCCTAAATTTTCTCCAGTAAATTTGCCATTTCTGTACTAGGAGAAAGTTCTATGTAAAATAAAGGTAATATATAACCTGCAAAGCAATAAAGATTGGTAAGGAACAGATTCCCTTATCCAACACACTTAGTTAAGACTCATAGTAGTGTGCTGGCAAGAACAACGAAAAAAATCACAAATCTAGAACAAGAAACCAATAGATAAGTGTTTGCAAATCAAGTTAATTTAAAAAAAAAAAGAAATCAAAAGGTTGAGAATAAGACATGAAGCCTACCTCCAAGGTATTAACTGTGGCTTTGAGCAAGTAACTTCACCTCCCTAAGCCTCAGTTTTCTCAACTGTAAAATGCAACTGATAATAGTATCTATTTTAGAAGACTATTGTACAGATTAATAAGAGTAATACCATGTAAGGTGCTTGGTACATGCACCTGCCACAGTAAGTGCACAATGACTTTAGCCACTAGTGTGTACGTGAGGATTGTGACCACATGACCCTGTGCATGGTGAAAGACTGGGTACCATTATGGAAAAATGAATAGAGCTACGTCAGGGTAGAGGACTGCAGTTTTCTTCCATTTCTGAAAGTTCCTTTAAATTTTAAGTTGGTTATATGATTTTTTGTTATTGTTGTTACATATCCCCCCCTTTCTGCTTGCTCTTGCTGTGTTCATTTCTCTGCGTTCTTCTGTGTCTGCTCTGTCTCCCCCCGTTGTGGTGATGTGCCGAGTCAGATCACCGTGCAGGCGGCTCTGCTCCGTTTGTGGGTGGGTCTGCTTCCGGTCACAGGCGGCTCCGCTTCCATTCACGGGTGGATCTGCTCCGTTCATGGGTGACTTGCCCTGCCCTTGGTGGCTTTGCCCTGCCCGTGGCGGCTCTGCCCCACCCACAGCGGCTTGCCCTTCTCAAGGCAGTCTGCCCGCTTTGGAGAGGTCCCCGGGAACCGAACCCGGGGCCTCCCATGTGGTGAGCTGGCCCCCTGGTTATATGACTTTTAAAAATCAATTTGATTCCAACTTATTCTGAGCACCTAGTCTATGCCAAGAGTAAATATGAACCCAGCTTCTGCTCTCAAGGGGCTCACAGTATAGTGCACGATTCATTCATCGTGCATTCAACAACTATTATTGAGCACCTACTATGTCAACAAACAAACCAGATAATTATAGACTGCGGTGTGTTATGAATAAAATAAACAGGGTGACAAAATTATCTGGCAGTGGAAGGTGAGCCTGAGTTAGAAATGGCGATCAGGAGAGGACTCCCTGAAGAAGAAACATTTGAGCTGAGACATAAAAGGAAAAAATAGACAATCACCTTAGAAACCAGCAGAAAGTATTCTGAGTGGAGCAAATGGCAAGTGCAAAGCCTGTAGCTGGAAAGAGCAGGCACTGCAGGAACAAAAAGGGGGCCAATGGGCTGGAGCATGATGGGCGAGGGGAGGCATAGCCAGGGAAGTGGCGGGAGAGATTGGCAAAAGCCTTGCCGGTTTGGGTAAGGAGCCTTTTTTTTTTTAAAAAGGTTATTTTATTTATTTATTTCTCAGCACCACCATCCCCACACCCCCATGGTTGTTTTGCTCTCGCTGTCTGCTCTTTGTGACTGCTTGCCATGTGTCTTCCTTTTAAGAGGCACCGGGAAGTGGACCCGGGAGGGAGGCGCCCATTGGCTTGAGCCACCTCCACTTCCCGCTTGCTGTGTCTCTCATTGTGTTTCCTCGTTGTGTCTCTTCATTGCATCATCTTGTTGTGTCATCTCTAGATTTTACTCTGAGAGCAACGGGGAGCCTCTGAAGGTTTGCAGCATGAGCTGGACATTGATCTTTGGTTTTTGAAAAGGTCACTTTGCTGTGTGGGGAAGCTCTATGTACCCCAGAAAACCATGTTCTTAAATTTAATCCATTCCTGTAGGTGTGTACCCATTGTAAGTAGAACCTTGTGATGAGGCTATTCAGTTAAGATGTGTCCCATCTCAATCAGGATGGGTCTTAATCCTATTATTGGACTCCTTAATAAGAGAATGAAATTCAGATGGAGAGGGGGAAAAGCCACAGAGGAAGCAGCCAGAAGCTGAAATCAATGGAACTGGAAGAGAAGGGAGAGACCAGGAGACACCGCCAGCAGCCAGTGCCAGAACACCAGTCTTTGGGGAGAAAGCATCACCCTGACGATGGCTTGATTTGGACTTTTGTTTAGCCTTAAAACCATAAGCAAATAAATTCCCATTGTTTAAATGTGACCCATTTCCTGGTATTTGCTAGAGCAGCCTAGGAAACTAAAACAGGCCAGAAGACCGGTTAGTAGTTACTGCAGTAGCCTAGTCAGGAGTTGATGAGGGTTTGAATTAGGGTGCTGGCAGAAAAAGAATTAGATGGATCAAAATGTATTTTGGAATAAGACTTGAAAAGGATTGCAGGTGGAATGCATATGGGAAGAGAGGGAAGGTAAGAATGAAGAATA
>PVKH010034518.1:0-11847 GCA_004027955.1 Chaetophractus vellerosus
TCACTTCAGTTAAGCTGTGGCCCAGCTGAATCAGGATGGTCTTAATCCTTTTACTGAAGGTCTTATAGAGAAGGTTACCCAGAGAGTGAAAGCCAGGGGGAGCAGCCAGAAGCCGAATGTCAGTGGAACCTGGGAGAGACAAGAGAAGCCAGGCAAGGCCACCTGATAGCCAAGCCCAGAGCACCAGAGTCTTCTGGGAGAAAGCAATGCCTTGATTTTCAACTTCTCCTAGCCTCAAAACCATGAGCCCATAAAATCCTGTTGTTTAAGCCAACTCTGTACATGGTATTTGCTTTAGTAGCCAGCAAACTAAAACAACTGCCAGAGACTCCCTCTTTTACCTTTATAATAAAAAAAATTTTTTATAGGTGGTTGGTGATTAATCACCCTCATCTTTTATTTATTTCTCTAATGCATTGATGGTCCCAGAAACAGCCCTCTGAATCCATATTCCTTCTGCTACTACTTCCATGAGCCTCTCAGTGTCTTCCCTTCCCTGGTATCCTATCCTCTGCCCACCACCAGTGCCAAGTCCCCATTGCCAGCAGATGGCAGGTGATCCAACTTCAAACTCCCACTTTAGAGTCTGCTTTCCAGGACCAATCTTGGTACCAACTGTAACTGATTGGATACTTAGGTGGGGATTGGTGTGCAGAGGCTTACTGGGGTGCTAGAGGCCTCAGCCAGGCCTGTGAAGCTGGGACTGCCCTTCAAGGGTGTCCTGAATTTAGGCCAGGGGCTAGATCTTTGTATCCCCGCAACCAGTCACTGGTTATGGGCTGCTCTTGGAAGAGGAGAGAGACCTTGGGCAAGGCAGCTCCCTTTGGATAAGGGCCATTCCTGGGGCCATACCCAACTGCGAGCAATGCTCTTGGCAGCTGTGGGGAGTGAGGGCTGCAGTCCTGATGGGGGGTCTGGATGCTCAGCCCAGTGTCCGCCTTAGGCAGACCTTAGGGAAGAGTTAGGTCTGTAAGGCAGCACTTACCCAGCCCATCTCAAAAAGGACCCTGCTCGTTCCTTGCCCAACAGTCTCAGGTTAGAGGCCTCCTGTCCTGAGCCTCGAAACATGTGGGCTTCCCATCCGGGGGACAGGAATGTGCAGAGCACACAAGGGCCTGGGATCAGGTCAGCCTGAAGTAGTATTCTGTTGAGGGCAGAGCTATGCAGACTCTGTGTCTTCCTCCCTTTCTCCCCGCCTTGGGAAAATGTGTGAGAGGGAGAAAGAAGAGTAGACACCTACTGAGCACTTTCAAGTGGTAGAAATTTCTGCTCTGTGGACTAGCAGGCATATAGGGAGGAAAAGAAAATGTAGTTCCCTCAATAAAGCATTGTGGATTCTTGGTCACCCAGCATCCAATTCCTACCCTTTAGAAAGCCCTGGACTTCCTTTTGGAAGTTCCTTATGTGGGTGGCCTTGGTGATCTGCCCAGCTCTAGGCAAGGGGCAGGCACGTGACCCAAACTAGGTCGACCAGACTCTCTTCTGGGGCTTTAAATCTTGAGTGGAATCATCTGAGGATGGTAATAAAATGGCAGGAGCACAATGATTCCTTTGATGGTTTCCAAACCAGATGGTTGAGGAGTTCCTTCTGTCTAGACAACAAGGTCTACCTTGGTTCTGCTTCCAAACCTAGTTCTCCAGCTCCATCCATCCTTTGAGCTCTCCAGTTGGTGCTTGTGGATCCTATTGTTTACAACCAAAGAACTGGGATTGGTACAACATTATGCAATCCGGGACTCTGGCCCCAGGGCATGTGCTCCTAGCCAGCAGCCATACAGCCTGTTGTTAAGAAATCCATTCGTTTCCCTGCAGGGCTGCCAGCTGAGCCTCTGGATGTGGGTAACTCCTGAGGGTTTGGGAGAAAACAGTGCTGAGAGGTGGAAGAGTGTGGGTGGGAAAATTTTCTCTAAAAGGGACAGATTCAAACTCAGGGAAAGTGTCATTAAACTTGAAGAGTCTTTTCTCATGAAGTTTTGATGAAATATTTAGATACCATTTGGTTGTAAAACCTACTCTTCAGGAATCAGTACCAGATAGCCTTAGTGTTAAGCGTTGAAATTGAAAGTAGATTTGCTGTAGTCTTTCAGTTTCCCAGTAACTGGAAAGTTATTTGTGGTTATTACTCTAATGCTGGAGCATTTTATTAGGATCATCTATTTCTTTCGCATTGAAAAATACACATGTATGGATATCATGTGAATTTTCTTGTTAAAATTCAAGAAGCAAATAGAAGTCAGTGTTTAAAAATATTTCCTCCTTTGTTCTTTTGTTTTGCTGGCTGACATTTTTTCAAGTTGCTTTTTTTGGTATGTGGGTCTTATGTATTGGTAGAATTGGAAAAGAAATTACCTAACATTTCTCTTGGTGCCCTGGCCTGGTACAATATTTCTATCTTTGACCAGTTTGTTGATTGATATGTGCCTTTTTCTGAACCCTGGTCTCAATAAAATCTGTCTTGAAGGTGCCTTACTCTCAACTAGTTGGGGGAGAAGAAGCAAAAATGGAGCTGGTGAAAACTGTAGCCCTTGGTTCTGTTCTACCTCTTTTCCCTAAGGAGAATACTTGATTCTCTCTTTGAAGACATGCAGTCGATCATCTATGGCTGGTGCTGTAGAGACTTCTTTCTAAGTGCAAATGTGTGCTTTTGTTTTCAACTGGGCCCCATCATTTCCTATTTCAGAAAGTTTCAGTCCAAGTTAATGAGGTCCACAAGTTTATTTTCTTATAATAATCAGCCCTGGAATTCATCCATCCATCCATTCATTCGTCCATCTGTCTGTCTGTTCGTTCGTTCATTCACTCACTCACTCATTCATTCGTTCATTCAATCTTTTTACACCAGGTGTTGTCCTGGCTGTTGAAGATACATTGTAAGCAAATGAGAAAATATATCCCTTCTGGCATAGAGTACACATAGTGTTCTGGTTAATTTTAACTGTAACTATGAAAGTAGAAATACTATTTCATTTTATTCAAGAAGAAAATATGGCTAGAGGATAATCATTCATGGGTTTATTACTAGTATAATTTATAGTATTGTGTGTGTGTGTGTGTGTGTGTGTGTATTCCAACCACTAGCGTGAGTAGTCATAGAATTCCTGTCACCCAATCTCACTGAATAAAATGAAATGTGTGTGCTAGGGGTAGGTGGTGGTGGTGGAGCCCAACCAAAAGATATTATGAAAGCAAAATTTTAAGTACAAGTCTTTCTCATTCAGCTTATTTCTTTGCAGTGCCATCTAGTGGTTGAAATGAAGGAAAACATTTCAACGTATACTTCAAAATACATTATATACAATGTACACTTCAAAACGAATAAACATTTGGTCCCTTATCCTTGAGATGACCATATAATTTCTCATCCAAACGGCCATAGCTTTTATTGTAAACAGAAGAGCTATTAATGATTTCCTAGGGGCAGCAGATTGTCAAAGGCAATCCTCTACTAAATATAAGAGTACTACTAATAATGTATTGAACATTTATGTTGCCCTAATACTTCATGGGCATTATTTTATCTAATCCACACAGTAACCCCATGAAGGGAATATTCAAATTATTATCTTTGTTTTATTGGCGAAGACATGGGGCTTGTAGGGTTTCAAAATAGAATATAGGATATCCAGTTAAATTTGAATTTCAGATAGGTAACAAATATTTTATTCATCCTACATATTCAGATAAATAATGAATACTTTTTAGTTTAAGTATATACTATGTAATATTTGGGACATATTTATACAAAAAATTATTTGTTGTTTATCTGAAATTTATATTTAACTGGAAGTCCTGTTTGTTTCCCCCCCCCCCCTAAATGTGGCCAGCTTTGCTTGGAGAGGTTTTAAGTAACTTGCTTAATTAAGGATAGAGCTGGGATTTAAATACTTAGAACAAAGACCAGGCTCTTAACTGTACCTGACCAAGAAGCCCATATTTGGGTGGGGAGACAGAAGTAGAAGCTGTTTAATAGACTTCTACTTCCAGGAATACATGAAGGTATGGACTGTAATTAATTACAGCACAGTTTATTATAATTTAGTGACTGTCACAGAATTGTGAGGCAGAAAGTGCAGCTGGGCATGGGTGGAACTAGACCCAGGCACTGGAAGGTGCCAGAAGGTTCAAGATTTTCACATGGCAAACTGGAAATGCCAGCTTTGCACTTTGGCTGGTGTGCAGCGGATGTGCAGGCTGAAGTGAGAATGGCATCCAAAGAGCTCAGCCACATGAGTGTGGAAGAAACCTGGCAGTTCCTCAGGGGACCTGTGGGCCTCCCCAAGGGGATGTGACAGAAGAGGGGCTCACATTGAGCCCCCCCCCCCTCAGCGTGGGATGGCTTCTCACCCTGATTGCTGGATCTCACCCTGGGCCACTTACTTCTAGAACTGCGTGTTTTAAGGGATCTCACAGTCCACAAAACCTTCCTCTGAAACCTACAATCCTACCCACAGAGGAGTCCTGGCAGCCACTTTGTGCTTTGAGGCCTTGACCTTCTGACATCACAGCAGGTAGATGTGGGGACACCTGCACAAGCTGGACCAATCAGTGTCCATCCCCCGTACTCGGAATTGGAATCCCAGACACTGGTTAGTGTCTGGTGGTCAGCCAAGGAGGAGATGAATATCTGGGAGCTAGGAGGATCCTGACAGCCAGGGATGGAGGGATAGAGAAGGGGAGAGGAAGAGGAGAGAGAATCACAAAGAGAAGCAGCACCTGAGAGCTCCCAGTTAGAGACTCCTGCCACCCAGCCATGCTTCCAGTCCTGGTTTGGGAGCCTGCAGCAGCCCCTCTGCCTCCCTGTCTGCACCAGGCCATCCGTGCTGTCATCCCCGGAGCCCTGGGAACCATGGCCGCCATCCCTGTGTCTCCCCTTTTCATAGTCAAAACACAGAAATGCTGCATCATCATTAATTTAACCAAAACCAGATTTCTTTGGAGGCTATTTCCCAGCATCATTCTCCCCATACGTGAAACACTGGGTCTTGGTCCTAAATATTCTGGCTCCTTCTGTCTCTGTCACAACATCCAGGGGGCCCTGTTGCCGTTGGGTGCCTGGTCTTCCCTCAGGCCCTCTGACTTCTGCTACTCACAGGTGCCCTTTCCTTTTGCTATTGGCTGCACTCCTGCCTTGGGACACGCCCAATGCATTCCTGGGGTGTGGGAGCTGGGGGTCTGGTGCCCTGGAGGACAACCGGGCTAACAGGGTGACTTCTGCCAGTCTTAGGTCTACCACCATCTAGTGGCCAGGGGCAGTAGTGGAGAAATCCTGCCCCGAATGGAATGGGGACCCCACAAGGAACTTTGGAGAGGACTGGGATAAGAAGCCACATAAGCCAGAAAACACGAGCTGTACTCCTGCAGGCTGACAAATAGGCCGTGGTAAAAACGCTGACCTGACTGTATCAGACACCATTGTCCTTGCTCCGCTCGCCATTCCCTGGGACACCTCCCTCCCTCCACTCTGCCTGCGTGAGCAGTGCGGGAGTTGTCACTTTCTCTTAGGACCTTGTTCATCCGGCCACAGCAGATGGGTCAATGAGAGCTTTTCTCCTGCAGCTTTGGACATGGGACCCAAAGAAAACAGTTGGTCTCTTTTTTTTTTTCAGGGATAGAGGTATGCGATTTTGATGGGTGATTGGTGGCTGCGTGGACTGAGAAAGCAGCAGCAGGATCAGGTCTGGTTTTCCCCCCACGCATGGAGAGGAGCACTGACAAGAGAAGGAGGAAGGGCTTTGGGCAGCTGGATCCTGTTGTTCCTGAAGCCCAGCCCTTGTTCTGTCCTTGGCATCTCTGAGTCACCTTCAAGTCCATCTAATAAATTGCTCATTTTCAAAAAAATGGGGCACATTGAATTTCTGACTCTGGCAACCAACCAAAGTTTAGTGATTCCACAGTTCAAGCCAAAAGGTCGGCCCCTGCCTGTTATGGTCGAGCCTGCCACGAAGCTGATCGGAGCTGGTACGCTGTGTATGTAGGAAGTAGAGCGGTGCCTCCAAGTCCCCCGAGGCCCTGGGCAGGCTCGTTGTGGGCCAGGCCTGGCCATCGGGTGGAAGGAGGAGCCCACACGGCGTGGTGTGCGGGCGGGGGAGACCAGCCCCTCGCTCTGTCAGGTGTCAGAGCCTGGAATTCCACCACTGGAGAAGCACTGTCCACGTCTCAGAGACTCCTCCCTTGTGACCCCACAAATATCTCACGGGATGGTCAAACTGTGACCTCTCACCTCTTACCACAGTTCAGCCTATGTGTTTACTTGCATGATCTTTTTAAAGTTGCATGTCTTTCTCCTCTACCACGCTGTAAGCTCCGTGAGGACAGAAACTATGTCTGCTGAGAACAGGCCCTGACATGTGACAGATTGTGTGTCAGGCTGGGTGGGGACGGGAAGGCTTGTATGGTAAATGGCAGGCTTCTGGATGGCCTTGAGGCTCTGCCCGGGGCCCGTTCAGGCCCAGAACAACCCCCGGGCTCTCCTGCCAGCATGTCGGCTCCACTGAAGCCCAGCCCAGCCAGTTCTCCTCCAGGTCCTGATCAGGCTGATGACATCAATTGACCCGGGGTGGGCAGGGAGGATCTCAGACCACAGGTTCCCTGGCCCAGCACCCTCCTTGCCATGGGGAACCGGCCCTGCGTGATGGGCGTCAGTTCCCTGCTGGCCCGCAGAGTTTTCTAACAAGCCGATCGCATCCTCCCACGGCCCCTGCTGGTTTCCTCTCCTCCCGAATCCAATCGCCGACTGGCCCTGTCTGGTGAGTGAGGTCCTCCTTCCTAGGCTGTGAGTCTGTCCAGCCTCCCCATGGCCCTAGGGTGGGAAACCCTCCCTCATCAAGGGGAGAGAAGGAGATGCCAGAACAGGGCATGACAGGAGAAACAAACAGGAAATGGAATTCACAAACTTCACCTAACATTGTCCCACGTGGCAGAGCTCATTAAACGTCATTTATCCCTAAAATATGTTCTTATAAATATTATACATAGCCATACAAAACAGTCTCTTTGGTTTGATTTGACTGCGTTTTCCCACATGCTGTAAGTCCCACTGCGTGCTCTGGCGGAGAGGAGACGGTGAGGCCGGTGGCACTTCCACCGGCTGCGTGAAACTCCCGGTGCCGGGTGCTGGGCTGATCATCACAAAGCAGTTTCGGCAGTTTGACCTGTGAAATGGTATTGTAGCTCAAGCAGACTCAGGGGGTTGTAGCGTGACCAGAATGCAACGTGCTTGTAACCTAGCACGCACCTTAGAATAGGCATAAAGTTTCTGCAGAAAAGCACATTGCTCTGTTGAGTTTAATATTAACCAGACCTTTTACATCTCTTTCTTTGTAAAGAAAACGTATGACGTATCCTTGTCATGCTTCGCGCATTCTCTATTATTACCACCGTGAAACTTAAGAGGCACGAGGCACAATATGTATCTTAAATATTAACCAGAGCAGAAAACTAGAAGAGCTCCCCAAAGCCCTTCCCATGGGTGTCAACTCTATGATTAATTTTCTCTCTTTCAAATCATGTCTATGATTAATTCTCTTTGTTTCAAACCTGTAGAAAACTGTAGGGAGCCCTTAATGGGGAGGCAGATTTGGCACCAATTAAAGCTCCCGTCCTCTGCTGGCCAGAAGGGCCTCTTTTCCTTCCCAGCCGACGTCTGTGTGTCTGTCTATTCTGCGGCATCCAGCTGTGGACCGTTCTGGTTTCATACAGTATCTTCATTATATGATTTTCAATTTACATTAAAATTGCAAAGATAACAGAGAAAGTTCCCACGCCCCCCACTCCCAGTTTCCCTATTAACGTGTTACGTTGGCATGGTACATGAAAACCATCAGACAAGCCCCAACCGAGGGACAGTTGACAAAATACTGATCAGTCAAGGTCATCAGAAACGACAGACGCTGTCTCAGCCAAGGGAGCGTGAGGAGACACGGCGACTAAACGGCGTGCCGTCCTGGGTGGAATAAGACAGTAGGGAAAATGAGGGACTCTGAACAAAGCCTGGTTGTAGTCAACAGTAATGTATCAGTATCGGTTAATTGTGACAAACGGAAGATAGTAATGTAAGATGTTAATAACAGGGGAGCCTGGGTGTGAGGGATATGGGCATTTCTGTACTGTCTTGGCAAATTTTCTGCAAATCTACAACTACCCCAAATTAAAAATTAATTTGAAAAAAAAAATCCAGATCCTTCAAAATGAAACAAACAAAACCAACAAGTGTAACTAAGAGAAGGAAGCCTTTAATATACAGCAGCTGATGGGTCAATGCAGGTGGCAGGCACTTAAGCTGTGGGGGCCGACATCTGAAAGCACATCTTCATTATAAGGGCAGTTTTCCAAATGGGAGATGGGGTCAGTAAGGCACTTAGTATCATTTATCATAAATATTTTAATTAAAAGTCAGTGTGTGATAGTGGAAAGGACATGGACTTTGGAGGCTCCTGGCATACTGACAACATATCCCTCAGCAAGGTAAAGATACCTTGAAGTCTCGGTTTCATTCTCTGCAAAATGGGTAATAATACTCACTTTTCACTATCGTTGGGATGATTGAATGAGACTGTCCATAGAGCCTCCTACTTGGTGCCTGGCACTTCCACCAATGACGGGGCCCACAGTGGAGAAGAGTCTCAGGGGTGGTTCATTTGAAAGTGGGAAGTATTTAATTCTGTAGGATCTTTTTCTTTAAAGTACAGGTAGTACCTAAAGTTGGAACAGCAATTCAGTTTTATTGCCTGTTGCAAATAATTGGAAATTGCATCCCAATAATTGATTAAATAAAATCCTGTAAAAATTATACCCCATGCAAGCTTAACCCTTAGTATCTTATTTGCCTTGTTAATTTGACTCAGAATAGTTTCAAATGATTACAAGTTTGATATTAGCATAAATCTCAAATTAAAGAAATCTAAATCCTTAAGGTTTTATTTTATGGTTAAAACAAATGGGTGCTTAAGAAATGTGGCCTCCTTTCCCATCTGGACCATGCTCCGCTCCTAATCACATTCACTCCTGAATCTGAGGCAGCTTTAAAGACAAGTAACGTGCTGGATCTCACAGTCACGCCAGAAAACACCCTATTTCTAACACCCTGAAAAGCGTCCTAAGGGCCAAAAGGGAATCAGAGTAATGAGGTAAAATAAACACACAGCCAGCTAGTGGTTTAAAAGGAGCTTCCGTTGTTTTCATTTGGCTAGATGGTGAAACTCTAAATATTCAGTGAGAGTTGAGATTCTCTCCATGGGGTTGTGTAGCTCTTTCTGTGAGGAGAAAGAGCAGAGAACGGAGGGGAGCCAGGAAGAGCTACCACGCTCTCAAAAGAACAGCCTTGCTTTCTTGGATCACAAGAGGGGTGTGTTCATAACAGCAATGTTGAAATATACAAAGAAGAATGGGGAGAAAATTTTTAAAATTTAATTTTACTACCTAGAGAAAGCAACTGTCAATATTTTGGTGTATATCCTTTAAATCTCTCTCTAACAAACATGCACAAACACACATAAAAACACATATACATATACATTTTACAAAACAATTGATTGCAAAATCATATTCTATCTTGCATTTATTTACCACTTAATACACAGTGTACATTGTCACATGGCATTATTTTTCTGCAAGATTTTTCTTAATGACACTTTTCTTAATTCCATGAAAGGACTTCCCATCCTTTATTTAGTTAAACTATCACTCTACTGTATTTAACCAATCCCCCTTACCTCTTCTTAGGCTACTTATATTTTATCTGTTATCTCTATCTGCATCTATCTATCTATATCTATCTATTATCTATAGTTATCTATATCTTTCATATAATATCTCTCTATCCATCTATCTGTCTATCTCATCTATCTATCATCATGTCTGAGTTCTGCCAGAGCAATAGAACACAGGATATATATTAAGATAGTTATCACTAGGAATTGGCTTTACTACAAGGAATTGGGGGCTGGCTACATCAGAAGGGGAGACTGGAGCCCTTGATACGGGTTGCAGCTGTAGCCCACAGTGGGAATTTCTTCCTGAGAAGCCTCAATTCTGCTCTTTCTGTCTTTCATTTGATTGAACAGGCCCGAACAGCAAATTCTCCTTTACTTAAAGTCAGCTGATGGTGGATGTTAACCATATCTACAAAATACCTTCCCAGGAGAGGCGTGTCTGATTGTCGTGCAGTCAATAGCCTGGCCATGCAAGCTGACCCGAATAACTGACCCTATCGCTGCCTGTTCCTGGGTCTCATAAACACTGATCTACTGTGCATTCTTGTAGATAAACTCTGTGGACACGCCCCACTGTTTTCGTGGAAAGTGGAATCACTGTCTGAAAGGTCATGCCCATTTTTAAGAATTCTAAATTGTATAGATAAACTTTTTCTTTAAAGAGCCAGGCAGTAAATATCTTCAGCCTTGTGGTCCATGCCCCGTCACGACTACTCAATTCTGCTACTGCAGCACAAAAACAGCCACAGGTAACACGTAAATGAATGGGCCTGGTTGTTCCTATCAAACTTTATTCACGAAAACAGATGGCAGGCTGGATTTTGCCCATGGGCTGTAATTTGTGGACCTCTGATATAGACCATTTGCAAGGGGATTTTTTAAAAAGAAAACATTGTAAATGGAAAAGGAAGATAGTGAGAGAAGCTGCCCAGGGCAGAGAGCCCGGAGCAGGAGAGAAGTGATCAAACCATTTGAAAACCGTGATAACTGGGGACAATGCTGATGAGCTTTCCAGGCAGGGGAGCATTCCCGTCCCTTTTGAAGTTAAATGTTGCCACTTGGCTTGATTTGGACAGTGAAATATGAGCAGAAATGACATGAGTTACCTATGGGGGAAGACTTTAAAGTCCAGCACATGACTTGCCACATTTCTGTCCCAGGGCAGCAGTTTTAAGATGAAGCTTACGTTGACCTGGTGTGGAAGTAAGATGCGCAGAGCTCCCCTGCTGTCTTAGTTTGCCAAAAGGCTGCTAACGCAAAGTACCAGAAATGTGCTGGCTTTTATAAATGGGATTTATTTGGGGTAAAGGCTTACAGTTCCAAGGCTGTGAAAAGTCCAAATCATATACCTCCAAATCAGGCACCGTCAGAGGTGCTTTCTCACCAAAGTCAGCTACTGTTGACCCTGCTGTCCCGGCACGGGGCAAAGCAGGGTGGCCGCTGATTTCTGCCGAAGTTTCAGCTTTCTCCTATGGACTAACCCTTTCCTCTTGAGCTTCCCTGTTGGCACAGCCTCTTGGGGCTTCATGCTTAAGCAATCCTCTCTCTTACATGCAGGATCAAACATGGCAGCTTCCTTTTCCTGTGTCTGTGTGAGCGAATCTCTCTCTGTGTTTCCATTTATATCAGACCCTGCAAGGGGGTGGGGACCCAACCCAAGTCACATCTCATCTACGCAGTTCAATCAAAAGCCTGAAATCAATCTTATCAAGTAATCTAATCAAAAGCCCCTCAACTGAATTTAATGCAATCAAAGGGCATCAAACCCAGGAGAAGAGTTTACAGACATAGTATTTCTCTTTTTGGGATTCATAAAATAATTTCAAACTGCCACACCTGCCAACCCATGTTATGTGAGTGTGATATAGTTTATCTTATCTCACTTGGTCCTCACATAACAGCATTAGGTAGGTGGCATTTGTTATCCTTATTTTTCCTCATAGGTGAATTACTTTTAATTCACCTGTAGACATGTATTAGTTACCTATACTGTGTAACAAATGACCACAAAAGCACCTTAAGCCAACATGCGCTTATTATCTGAGTGTTGTTCTGGGTCAGGAGTCCAGCCACATATTTGGCTTCTCTGCCCTAGAGTCCCTCAAAGGCTGCAGTCAAGGTGCTGACCAGTTCAGGG
>PVKH010034519.1:0-11857 GCA_004027955.1 Chaetophractus vellerosus
CTGTCTCCCCCCGTTGTGGCGATGCGCCGAGTCAGCTCACTGCGCAAGCGGCTCTGCTCTGTTCGCGGGTGGCTTTTGCTTCCATTCGCGGGTGGCTTGCCCTGCCTGTGGTGGCTTTGCCCCGCCCGTGGCGGCTTTGCTCTGCCTGTGGCGGCTTTTTGCCCTGCCCACGGTGGCTCTGCCCCGCCCATGGCGGCTTGCTGTTCTCAAGGCGGTCTGCCCGCCCGGAGAGGTCCCTGGGAACTGAACCTGGGGCCACCCATGTGGTGAACTGGCGCCCTATCCACTGGGCTATGGCCAGCCCTCCCTCCTTGCCTTCTTGTACTGACTAGAACTCCAGCATAGTATTGAATATAAGTGGTGAGATCAGACATCTTTGCCTTGTTACTGATCTTAGTGAGAAAGCATTCTGTCTTGTCATACTGAGTATGACCCTAGCTGTAGCTTTTTCACATATGCTCTTTATCATGTTAAGATACTTTCCTGCTATACCTTGTGTGCTGAGAGTTTTTCTCAGGTATGGCTGTTAGATTTATGCATCTCCTGAGATCATCACATGGTTTTGCTGTGTTATTCTGTTAAAATGGTGAATTAGATCAATTTATTTTCAAATGTTCAACCAATCCTGCACTTCTGTGTTAAACCCTATTTGGTCATGATATTGTTGATTTTGATTTGCTAAAATTGTGTTAATAGTGTTTGTATCTATATGTGAGGGGTATTGGTCTGTAGTTTTATTGTCTTGTAATGTCTTTGCTTTTGGTATCAGGGTAATGGGCTTCATGGAATACATTGGGATGTGTCTTACAGTTATCACAGTTTACCTTAAAGTGACATTAAACCATTTCACATAAAGTGTAAGAACCTTATAGCAGGCTGGCCTTTGTGAAAATGTTGGCAAATTTTCACTTCTACACGTATTATAAATCCCCAATACACTGTTGTTATTTTTCTTTTCAAGTAGAAGATTATCTTTTAAAGGTGATCAAATTATTAAGAAAAACAGTCCTTGTATTTACCCATGTACATTTTTGGTTCTCTTCATTCCTTTTTCTAATGTCTGGTTTCTATCTGGTATCATTTTCTTTCTGCTTGAAGGACTCACTTTGCATTTCTTTTAGTGAAGTCTGTTGGTGAGATGAATTCATTCAACTTGTGTATCTGGAAAAGTCTTTATTTGCCGTTAATTTTGAAAGACACTTTCACTGGCTAAAAGGATTCTAAGATGATAGCTTTTTTCTTTCTATACTTTAAAAATATTATTCTACTTTCTTTTAGCTTGTAGTTTTTCCTAGAGAAATCTACTTTGATCTTTATCTTTGTTCCCTTATAAATAATGTCTTTCCTGTCTGGCTGCTTTTCACATTTTCTATTTATCACGGGTATAAAAGCAATTTGAATATGATATGTCTTGTTTCTTCATGTTTCTCATGCTTGGGATTCATTGAACTTTTTGGATCTGTCAGTGTATAGTTGACAGTTCCAAATTTATCAATTTCATAAATTTTCAGCCATTATTTCTTCAAATATTGTTTCTGCTCCTTCTTTAGGGACTTCAGATACACATATATTTGGCTCCTTGAAGTTGTTCCACAGCTCATTGTTGTTGTTTTCATTTGTTTCTGTGCTTTTTCTGTCTGAATTTCATTTTGGATAATTTCTATTGTTTTATCTTCAAGTTCATTCTATAGTGTCTAATCTGATTTTAATCCTATTTAGTATATTTTTCATCTCAGACGTTGTAGTTTTCATCTCTAGAAGTTTATTTCATCTTTAAAAATTATCTTCCATGGCTCTACTTAACATGTTCAATCTTTCCTCCTGCTTCTTGAATATTTTTAATACTTTCATATTATATAATATATCTGTTGTAACATCCTTGTCTACTACTTCATCTATGTAATTTCTGGGTCGATTGATTGATTGTTTTTTCTCCTTATGGGGTATATTTTCCTGCTTCTTTGTATGCCTTATAGTTTGATTGGATGCCAGACATTGTAAATTTTACTTTGTTGACTGAAAGATATTTTTGTATTCTTGAGCTTTGTTTTGCTCTTAACTTTTTTTTTTGTTTTGGAGATATGAATAGGTTTTATTAGGTTTGGTACAAAAACCCACTTACAGATCCCTGGGTCATGGGGGTTGGGGGGAGAGAAGGCTGGGGATGAAAAGGACATATTTCTTGTCTTTAAGGAGTTGAGAAACCAGACAAACAGTCCAACAAGTAACTTAAATACAATTTAAATACAAATATATTAACATATTTATATGTAATCAAATAATTTAAATATCACACATAATTTAAATAATCTACTAAGCAATGATAGAAGTATTCCCAGTGCACTATGGGAGACCAGTTGAAGGAGTGATGCCTTGGAAAATGTGAAAGATGGGAAGACTTATCCAAATAAAGGAAGGGGGTGGGTGTTCCATCTGAGAGTTCAGGTATGACTGAGGGACATCAGGAGAACATTGACTCCAGTCTTGTTGGAACACAATGTTTAGGTAGAGTTGAAGCTCGCAGCCAAGCCCTGCTAAGGTGTTTAGACTTACACTAAAGGAATTAATTGAAGGTTGGTTTTTTTTTCTTTTTTTTAAAGCAGTTTATTGTGATATATTCACATACCATACAATCATTCCAATGTGTACAATCAATGGCTTTTAGTATAATCACAGTGTTGTGCATTCATCACAACAAAAAATTTCAGTAACTAACTATAGAAATGATCCCTGAAAGTATAGTCTTACAACAAAAAATTTTAGAACAATTTCATTACACCAAGAAGAAAGACTTCCCACCCCTTAATAGTCACCTCTCAATCCCTCTATCCTTCTCCAACCCTAGATAACCACTAATCTAATTCCATTTTTATAAATTAATTTATATTTATATTTTATATAAATGGAATCATACAATATGTAGTACCTTGTGTCTGGTTTCTTTCACTTAGTGTAATATGTTGGGTTTTTTTGCCTGATATTAACATCTTGTAACATTAACATACATTTGTTCAGTTTCAAAGAAAAGCAGTCTTATATATGCAATATTACTCATATTCATATTTCACGAGGTTTAACTATGCTGTACAGTTCCATGTTACATTTTTAGCTTTCCTTCTATTAATATAGGTGACCTTAGACTTTCCCTTTCAACCAGTGTCATACCATATAATTGCACTTCTAGTTATAAACACTATGTTGTGCTTTCATCTTTTCTGTTCATTTCCAAAGTTTAACAAACAACCTTTTTACCAATTCTGCACAGATTAACCCTCAGCTTTCCATTCTCTAACTTCATTCTATTTTCTGATGACCATATTCTAGTTTTTAACTCCATGAGTTTACACAATCTATTTAGTTCATAATAGTGCAGTCATACAGTATTTGTTGTTTTGTGTCTGGCTTCCTTCATTCAACATAATGTCCTCAGGTTCATCCACATTGTCATATGCTTCACAACTCAATTTCTTTTTAAAGCTACATAATATTCCATCATGTGTGTACACCTAGATTTTTAAAAATATATATATTGAATATGGATTTAGAAGAATAAAATCAAATGACACTTGACTACAAAAACATTTATAAGCAAAAAGTTTAGCTTTCTTACATTTTGGTATAGAGCTGTGAACTTCATAACTTTGCAAAGCAAGATATAAAGCAAATACAAGAGGAAAATAAATTAAAGTACTTTTACTAATTGATGGTTAAAAAAAAAAATTCCAGCCCTGAGGGGTAGGGGGGCTGCAGCGAGCTGCTGAGTAGCTCCGTCCCAGGTCCTGAAGAGACCAGCAGGCCAGGAGGGCCACAGCAAAGGAGGGGCATGGTGAGAGGGGAAGGCTGTCATCCGTGTTTTAACGGGGCTGTTGTGCCATTTTGTTTATCCATTTTGTGTGTGTGTGCAAGATAAAAACATTTATTGAGCACTTATGGAGTGTTGGGTACCATGCCAAGCCCTTTCTCATCACACTGGATCCCCATGACAACCCTAAGAGGTAGTACTATTACCAGCCCCATTGTACAGATGAGGAACATGGGGCTCAAAGAGGTGAAGTGACTTGCCAAGGTCACACCGCAAATGAGAGGCAACACTTGAATTTGAAGCTAGATCTGGCCGATACCTGCACTCTAACGATGCCTCCTAAATGCCTATTTCACAGAGACGTCCTTCGTCTTTCCAGTGCTAAACTTTGAGAGTGTGAGTCTTATTTCCTTAAAGAAAGCCATTTCCCTTACAGTTACTTTCTCTGTTGATGGACACCTTGGTTGTGTCCATCTTTTGGCAATTTTGAATAACACCACTATGTACATCATTGTGTAGATGTCTGTTCATGTCACTGCTATTAGTTCTTCTGGTTATATACCTAGTAGTGGTATTTCCAAGTTCATATATCAAATCTATATTCAACTTTCTTAGGAAGTGCAAAACAGTACTCTATAGTGGCTGTACCATTCTACATTCCCATTAACAATGAATAAGTGTTTTTATTCCTCCAAATCCTTTCTAACGCTTGTAATTTTCTGACTTTTTAATAGTGGACATTCTAATAGGTGTGAAGTGATATCTCATAGCTTTGATTTGCATTTTCCTAATCACTAGTGATATTGAACATTTTTCATGTGCTTTTTTTGCCATTTGTAGTTCTTCTTTGGAAAAATGTCTTTTCAAGTCTTGTGCCCATTTTGTAATGGAATCCTTTGTTTTTTTATTGTTGACTTGTAGCTTCTCTTTATACATCATAGATACTAAACCCTTATTGGATATGTGATTTCCAAATATTTTCTTCCTTTGAGTCGGCTGCCTTTTCACCCTTTTGACAAAGTCCTTTGAGGTGCAAAAGTGTTTAATTTTGAGGACATCACATTTATCTATTTTTTTTTTCTTTTGTTGGTCGTGCTTTGAGTGTAAGATGAAAGAAACCACTACCTACCACAAGATCTGTAAGATGTTTCCCTGTATTTTCTTCTAGTGGATTCATGGTCCTGGCTTTTATATTTAGGTTTTTTTCCATTTTGATTTTATTCTTGTATAGGGAGTGAGATAGGGATCTTCTTTCATTCTTCTGGTTATGGATATCCAGTTTTCCCAGAACCATTTCTTGAGGAGGCTGTTTTGTCTGGTGGGATGGTTAGGTTAATGTGTCAACTTGGCCAGGTAATTGTGCCCAGTTGTTTGGTCATGCAAACACTGGGCTAATCATAACACAAGGACATTAATGGGCTTTAGTCATCAGTGCGTTTACTGCATAGATGACTGATTATATCTGCATCAACCAGAGAGATTGCCCTCAGCAATGAGTGACGCTTTATCTGATCAGTTGAATGCCTTAAAAGGGGAATTGATTTCAGCATTCAGAGAGAATTTCCCAGCTCGTCTTTGGATAGCAAGCATCTCCCAGAAACTCATCAAGGACCTTCATTGGACTTTAGTCGGAGCCCCTGGTTTGCAGCCTGACTACAGAACCTGGACTTGTGCACCCCCACGGTCATGTCAGAGAGTCGTATAAAATCTCATACTATTTACAGATATTTCCTGTTGATTCTGTTTCCCTAGAGAACCCTGACTAATACACCCAGTAACGTGGACTTGGTAGGTTTGTCAAAAACCAGGTGGCTGTAGAAGTTAAGATTTCTTTTTGGACTCAGTTCTATTCCACTGATCAACGTGTCTATTTTTATGCCAGTACAATGCTGTTTTGACCATTGTAGCTTTGTAATATGTTTCAAGGTCAAGCAGAAAATTCCTCCCATGTCACTCTTCTTTTTTAGAATGCTTTTGGCTATTTGGGTGCACTTTACCTTCCAAATAAATTTGGTAATTGCCTGTTCTATTTCTATAGAATTGGAATTTTGATTGGTGTCACATCGAATCTATAAATCAGTTTTGGTAGGATTGACATCTTCACAATATTAAGTCTTCCAATCCATGAACACAGAATGTCTTTCCATTTGTTTAGGTCTTCTTTGCTTTCTTTTAGCATTGTTTTGGAGTTTTTCTCAGATTATTCAATACTAGTATACAGAAACATTACTGATTTTTGCATGTTGATCTTGTATCCTGCCACTTTGATGAAATCGTTTATTAGCTTAACTAGTTTTGTCATAAATATTTCAGAATTTTCTAAATATAGGATCATGTCGTCCATTAATAGTAAGAGTTTTGGTCCTCTTTCCCTATTTTTTTCTTTTCTAATTGCTCTACCTAGAAATTCTAGCACAATATCAAAAACAGCGGTCACGTGGTACATCCTTGTCTTGTTCCTGATCTTAAGAGGGAAAGCTTTCAAACTTTCCCCACTGAGTATGATGTTGGCTGTGGGTTTTTAATATATTCCCTTTTTCATATTGAGGAATTTTCCTTCTATTCCTATCTTTCAAAGGGTTTTTATGAAGAAAGGATGCTCGTTGCCACAGTGGGTGGTGATTCACACAATAACCAAAAGAATATCAAACTCCTATCATGGGGCACTCTGCCACATTCTCTAATGAAATAGCAACAATACCCCAAGTACAGGGGCAATGACTAGTGAAGGAGGATGGTCCATTGATGGGCCCTTGATTTGGATTACTATGCTTAAGAGCCTTTGCTCTTGAAATTGAAATGTAGCCTATAGTTGTAGGGTTCCTAAGAGTTATCTACTGGGAGCCTTCTTGTTGCTCAAATGTGGCCTCTCTCTAAGCTAAACTAGCATATAAACACAATAACTTACCCCCAGTGTGGGACATGACTCCTGGAGATGATGAACCTACCTGGCACCAAGAGATTGCTACCAAGTACCAATAGGCAATGCAACTGGAAAAAAAGAGAAAGACCTTGACCAAAAGGTGGAAAAGATAAAGACAAATGAGCTTATGTGGCTACAAGACTTCAAAGTGAGTCAGGACGTCATTCCAGAGGTAACACTTATGCTTTTCTCAGCAGGATCTCACTGACAGCCAACGTAGATACTATCCTAAATGGCGGGGCTCCTGAGGGCTCTGGAGACATTCAGACACTTTAGTCAGGGCAGATAGCTCAGGAGTTTTGTCCCTTGACAGTGGGCCCTACTTTGGAATTCATGCTCCCAAGTGTGACAGAGTTGGACTCAGTTGTGTTTTCCCTACACATAGCTCTTCTGTCCTTCTATTTGAACTTATAATTAGTACTAAAGTTGGTAGGTGTACGTCCAAGAGACTTAAATCTTTGGACTTCCATGTGCCAGCTGGGCCCTGAATCTTAACGGAGTTGCAATCCCTACTCTCCAGTTCACTGGACTCACCCAGGACAACTAACAAGGAGGAGATTATGGATAACCAGCATACCAAGGAACTGAGAATGTCTACAACTACAAGCAAGATAGTCCCATCCATCGGCCACATGGTATAGAAGCCCTCCTCAATTAAAGGTGTTGTGGGCATCACCATCCCAGAATCCTCAGGATTGGGGAATGAACTATGGACTAAAGTAGACATACTAGTATTCTGCTATAGATTTATTGTGATTCTAGCAATGGAAGAAATATTGATGTGGAGGCAATGGCCACTGGAGGTTCTGAGGGTAGAGAAAGGGAAAAACAGGTGTAACACGGGGGCATTTTCGGGACTTGGAAATCATCCTGAATGACATAACCATAAAAGACAAAAGGCCATTATATATCTTGCCATAACCTACAGAATTGAGTGAGAGAGAGTGTAAACTACAATGTAATCTATAATCCATTCTTAGTAGCAATGCTCCAAAATGTGTTTATCAATTGCAATTAATGTACTACACTAATGAAAGATGTTGGTAATGTGGGAAAATGTGGGAGGTGTGGGGATCAGGGCCTATGGGAATCCCTTATATATTCTCTGTAACATTTTTGTAATCTAAGTGTCTTTTAAAACATAAAAAAATTATAAGAAAAAAATTGATATTGGTACCTAAAAAAAAAGGATGCTGGATTTTGTTAGATGCCTTTTCTGCATCAAGATGATCATGTGTTTTTTTTTCCCTTCAATTTGTTAATGTGGTATATTATGTTAATTGATTTTCTTATGTTGAACCAGCCTTGCATACCAGGAATAAAGCCCACTTGGTCATGGTATATAATTCTTTTGATACGCTGTTGGATTCTATTTGCAAGTATTATCTTGAGAATTTTTGCATCTATGTTCATTAGAGAGATTGGTCTGAAATTTTCTTTTCTTGTAGTATCTTTATCTGGCTTTGGTATTAGGATGATGTTGGCTTCATAAAATGTGTTGGGTAATTTTCCCTCCTCTTCAATTTTTTGGAAGAAATTAAACATGATTGGTGTTAATTCTTTTCTAAATGCTTGGTAGAATTCACCTGTGAAGCCATCTGGTCCTGGACTTTTCTTTGTTGGAAGATTTTTGATGCCTGATTCAATCTCTTTAAATGTGATTGGTTTGTTAAGTTCTTGTATTTCTTGTAGCGTCAATGTAGGTTGTTTGTGTGTTTCTAGAAATTTGTCCAATTCATCTAGGTTGTCTAGTTTGTTGGCATACAGATTCTTAAGTCGTAACTTCCCCCCTTTCATTTCTGATTTCATTTATCTGCATCTTCCCTCTATATTTCTTTGTTAGTTTAGCTAAAGGTTTGTTTATTTTATTTATATTTTTAATTGACTTTATTTTTTCTTTTTGATATACTGTTCTATGAGTTGGGTTCCCAACTCTGGTCTATGCAGCTGCAAACTATCAGGCGAATGCCTCATCTCTCTCCTGGGCCCCAGGATCAAGTTCTCTCCTCTGCCGTGTCTATGGAGCTCTCTCTATTACCGTGTATATCTTATTCTGTGTTCTCCTTGAGTGTGTGTCTGTTTATATAGCCCACCAAGTAGGCAGGGACTCAACCCTCCATGCCGTAATAATGTGGTCAAATCAAAGCCCTAATCTTAACATAATCAAGTAAATGTAAAACCTTTGAAATTATTACAAAGGGTATCACGTCCAGATGAACAGACCAGCTTACAAATATAATCTATATCTCTTTTTGGAATTTATAAATAATATGAAACTGTTACACTGGGCTTCCCTTCTATGTGATGGTTTGCTTCTCCCTTGCTGCTCTCAGAATTTTCTGTTTATCTTTGCCATTTGACATTTTGAGCAGTATGTGTCTTGGAGGAGATCTATTTGGTTTTATTCTGATCGGGGTACACTGAGCTTCTCGGATATGTAAATTCATTTCTTTCATGAGAATTGGGAATTTTTCAGCCATCATTTCCTCAAATACTCTTTCTGCCCCTTTTCCCTTTTTTTCTCCTTCTGGAACTCCCATGACACACATGTTGTTGTGCTTCGTGTTATCATTCAACTCTCTGAGCCCCTGCTTAATTTTTTTCCATTCTTTTCTCTCTGTATTCTTCTCTGTTCTAGTCAGAGTTCTCTCGGGAAACAGAATCAACAGGAGATATCTGTTAAAAATATAAGATATTATAAGAGTCTCTCACGTGACCGTGGGGATGCACAAGTCCAGGTTCCGCAGGCAGGCTGCAAGCCAGGGGCTCCGATGAAAGACCAATGAAGGGTCCTTGATGAGTTTCTGGGAGAAGTTGGCTGTCAAACGACGAGCTGGGAAATTCCCTCTGAATGTTGAAATCAGTTCCCTTTTATGGCAGTCAACTGAAGGGATAAAACCGTCATCCATTCTTGATCCATTTTCCCTGATTGATGCAGATGTAATCAGCAATCCATGCAGTAAACTCACTGGTGATCGAAGCCCATAAATGCTCTTGTATTACAATTAGCCCAGTGCTTGCTGGACCAAATACCTGGACACAATTACCTGGCCGAGTTGACACATTAGCCTAACCATCACAGTCCACCCCTTGTCAACTCAGCAACCATACACATTACCCTAAACAATACTTAGTCTCTAAGTAAAAACAATAACATACAAGCATACATATATATTTCCGCCTAACAATGTTTAACTCCCCTGCGTACAACCGGAAACACATTAATTCCCCACAGAATAAGGTGCAAGACCTTGGGCAATATTCACTCTTAAACTTGACATCCTTAAATAATATGACATGAAATTAATACAACTTTTCATATGATAGGGAAAAGGTTGGGGAAGAAAACAAGAAATTCATTTTGTGTACATATACAGTCATACTCATAACGAAACAGGGAAGAAGGGTTCACGACTATTACAGTCCTCGTTTCTGTAACTGGTCACGTGGTCGAAGTTCATATTTATCACTACCTTCTCCCACTACCCATTCCATGTCCCCGTTACCTTCAGCAAGCACTTGAGCTGGCCGTGGTTCTTTGCCTGGTGGGGTGACCCAAACTTTCATTCCGGAAGATTCTGGGCCATTGTTAGTCCCACTTGAATTGGTTTGTTGCAATTTTCCATTGACTTTAATCACAGGGCATGATAGTACTAGAAGACGCCCTAGAGGATCTCTTGCATTCCAGGCCAACTCTTCTTTACCCCATTATGTAGATGTAGTCCTATTTCCCCTCGATAGTCAGGATCAATCACCCCAGCCAGCAGAGTAATTCCTTTCTTTGCCTGTTGATTCACAGGCAAGAGGAGGCCTAAGTGGCCAGGTGGCAATCTTAACTTCCAGTTCAATGGAATCATTGTTGTGTTCCCTGCTGGCAGCACTCCTCCTTTTGGGACTAAAACCTGTAGACCAGCAGAGCTTAAGGTTGCAGGGCCAGCAAGCAAAAATTTTCCTAGTGGGTCACTAGGGGTAATAGTGAGCGGTGCTGCTTCCATTTCCACCCCTTGATTCCTGGACCCATGAATCCTGGTTATGGGAGAAACAGCACCGTAGAAAGGACGCTGATTTAAAGCATACACAGCCTCCTGGAGGACATTGCCCCAGCCCTGCAAGGTATTGCCACCTAGTTGGCGCTGTAATTGAGTCTTCAAAAGGCCATTCCACCGTTCTATTAATGCAGCTGCTTCAGGGTGATGGGGAACATGGTAAGACCAGTGAATTCCATGGGCATGTGCCCATTCCTGCACATCATTTGCTATGAAATAGGTTCCCTGATCAGAAGCAATGCTGTGTGGAATGCCATGGTGGTAGATAAGACATTCGGTAAGTCCACAGATGGTAGTTTTGGAAGAAGCACTGCGTGCTGAAAATGCAAACCCATAGCCAGAGTATGTGTCTATTCCAGTTAAAACAAATCGCTGCCCCTTCCATGGTGGAAGTGGCCCAATGTAGTCAACCTGCCACCAGGTAGCAGGCTGGTCACTTCAAGGAATGCTACCATATCGGGGGCTGAGTGTTGGTCTCTCCTGCTGGCAGACTGGACATTCAGCAGTGGCTGTAGCCAAGTCAGCCTTGGTGAGGGGAAGTCCATGTTGCTGAGCCCATGCATAACCTCCATCCCTACCTCCATGGCCACTTTGTTCATGAGCCCATTAGGCAATGACAGGAGTGGCTAGGGAAAGAGGCTGAGCGTTAGCCACAGAGCTGGTCATCTTATCCACTTGATTATTAAACTCTTCCTCTGCTGAAGTCACCCTCTTGTGGGCATTCACACGGGACACAAATATGTTCATGTTTTTTGCCCACTCAGAAAGGTCTATCCACATACCTCTTCCCCAGACCTCCTTGTCACCAGTTTTCCAATCATGTTCCTTCCAAGTCCCTGACCATCCAGCCAAACCATTGGCAACAGCCCACGAATCAGTGTACAAATGCACCTCTGGCCATTTATTCTTCCAAGCAAAATGAACAACTAGGTGCACTGCTCAAAGTTGTGCCCACTGGGAGGATTTGCCCTCACCGCTTTCCTTCAAGGGTGTCCCAGAAAAGGGCTGCAGTGCCTCAGCTGTCCACTTTCGAGTGGTCCTTGCATATCGTGCAGAACCATCTGTAAACTAGGCCTGAGTTTTCTC
>PVKH010034520.1:0-11857 GCA_004027955.1 Chaetophractus vellerosus
ACCCTACTTCATTCCCTTCTCACACTTTCCTCCATTAACAACATCTTTCATTAGTGTGGTACATTTGTTTTAACTGATGTTAATCATATTTAAACAAGCTAAAATAGAACTTAGCCAAACCCGACATAAATAACAATATACTTAGAGGTCTCATTGTAATAAATACCTCTGGTTATAGGACTAGATGCTGAATTCCAGTTTTGATTTTAGCTGCCTCTACAACCCTGAGGGGGCTACTTGAATTGTTTGTTCCTTGTGTCCCCACGTTTTTAAATGGAGGTAACTTCAATGCCTACCTCAAGAACTGCTGTAAGGACTAAATGAGCATGTGCAAAAAAAAGACATTATAAAGTCTGAATTGTTGGGGAGTGGGTGTAGCTCAGTGGTTGAGCACCTGCTTCCCATGTACAAGGTCCTGGGTTCAATCCTCAGGACCTCCTAAAAAAAATCTAAATTTGTTAAGCAAATGTTAATTGAGCTCCTTTTCCTCTCACATTTCTTTATTATTTCTTTGTTTTACCTTTCAGAAGTCAATATTAGTGGAGAGAAGATAAGCTATTCCTCATTTTTTCCTGTTTCTACATTCTAGTCATGTTCTCAGTATAATAATTATAAATACATTCAGAGGAAATATCACCAAATAAATGTATATTATTAACATAATATACTCAGAATGTTGAACCCATATTATGGATTCAGATATTTTATGATCACAAACTATTTTGTAAGTTAGTGTACCAGATGCAAATATTATCAAATATATGATGCATTAAGTGTAGTAAAATGCATATAAATTTAAGATAAAGCCAAAATTGGAGGTTTTGGATAATTCTGTATCCAAAATTTACTTTTAATTTTAGTATTTTAAATATAAATTAGTCAGAATCCTAATTCTTACATTAGAGAGCTTAAAATAAACTGTTTACAAAAATGGAGGTGAGAGAAAAACCACAAGGGATTACTGTACACAGAGATTAGTAATGGAGGAGGGAATGATATAATCCTCCCTACCAACAATTGAGGAGACAAGGTGATAGGGCAATTACCAGAACCCAGAGTGAGACAGGGCTTGGTAAAGAGGGGACTTGACCAGTGCATCTCAACTGAGAGATAAATATACTACAAGCCCATGAAATCATCCAGGAAAGAAGCTGGGGAAATAAATCCATGATTGTTTTCCCCTTTCTCCCTCATGATTTCTAGCAGGTGCTCCCCAAAGACATAAGATAATTTGGTATCAGAAGGAAAATAGAACACCATTTATATAGTCCATATTCAACTTCCTAGACATCAAACAGGGTGCAGAAAGGGTGGAATGTATTCTGGAGGGGTTAAATGGTAGATCACATAGCCCAGTGGAGTTGAAGCAAAAATAAGTGTAGATGTATTTGTCTCAGAATAATCAGTTATTTTTTTTTCACATTGATTTGACTGCATACAATATTGACCAGACATGAGGGAACTTTTTATTTCTTTTCCCCCTCCTTTCTCAACAGTGGACACAGTTTGCTTATGTAGCTGTGTCATACAACATACTGGTTTTTTTTGTTTGTTTATTTTCATTGTAGCAGGAATGGTACTTTTCCACTTTCATCTCTCACCTTCCAAGAACTGTCAATGTAATCCCCAATCAGCCAAATAGGAAAGGCTAACCTTAGCCTCAAAAATAGAATGTTTTAAATAATCTGATTGAGTTTTCCAGGAATGATTTCTACTGAGAAGATCTTCCTTTTACCTCAGCAAATCATGGAAGACTGTACAGCATTTATTCACCGGCATTTGAAGGGATCTCTTCATTAGCATTCAAACAAAAGAGAACCACCTTGTGTGTTTACACGGATTTGTACAATAACAATGACAAATGTAAATGAAAAGGATAATGGAAATAAAGTACAGTCAAGGGAAATGGATAAATACTAAATTATAACATAGAATAAATATTTTCTATTGGTGTTTCAACTTTAGAAATTATGGGATGTAGAGCAGGATAAATATGGGTCAGAGCAATATTGAAAAAATAAATAAAAAGGTTTTGAACCAGAGTGAAAACAGAGACATTATCTTCTGTGTGGTACCTTAGTGCAAGAGAAGACTGGTAATAATAAGTAAATATTACTCACAATTCTTAAATATGCATGCTTATAAAACAAGCTGGCATCTTCAACTCATCTACTGAAATTTTACTATATTGCTTAGAATAGGCTTCAGTTTCCAATATTAGAAACAAAGGAACTAAAAATCATTATATCTTCTATTAATGGAGTCCTCATAGGAGCCTGTTTTTCCAGGTTTATCTTGCTATATAGGGGCCACATGAGGATTCATTACTCCGGTGTTCTCTCAATCTACAAGGAGAAAAAAAATTGCTATTTGATACAAACCTTAACTTTAAGGAACAGAAAAGCTATACCTTAAATATATTTTTATGAGCCTTAAATATTTTTTAAAATAAAATCTTTTGAAGGATGCAAGTTGCTGAGTTAAGCATTTCACCATTAGAATGAATAGATACTATGGTTGGATACATTCAAACGTGAAATTTCTATTGTAATTTATTTTATTGGACAAAAAATATCCAGTTTGAAGTGTTGGAATTTAATTTCCCCCCTAGAAACCAGTACTTCTTTATTATATTCTTTATTTCAAATATATTAATTTCTCATATTATTTTTCTTAAGTGGTTTTAATTTTAATTTATATAGTAATATATTAAAAGTTTTTGAAATGCAGAAGAGAATACTAGGGTGCTATTACTAGTTTTCACTTTTCTAAGACCTCATCCTATTTAAAGACTTTTAAAATTCTACTGACTTAGTTTAGTTTTGAACATTCTTAAGTTTCTGGAATATTCTTTCACTCAGAATACATAAATTGACTTCTTTGAATTGGTTCTGCTCAGCAATTTAATAAACTGTGCAGCCCATGGAGAATACCATAAATTATATAAAGAATGATGGGGGTTCATTTACTTGGTTTCTTTCTAAAACACTTTACTTGTTACTATTTAATTAAACAATAATAAATGTGATTATAGGGACAATTTTATGCTGGCAGTGAACAATACTAAATACGTCCCTGGAATAGAGAATGGGATTTCAGATGTCTTCATATTTACAGAGAGAAGCAGGGAATAAGAATTTTAAATGCTTGTTTATGTCCCTACATCTTACTGACATATATCTTCAGTCATGTCTTTTCTCTAGTTTCCTGTTATGGAGAACACTGTGAAGACAAATGGCTAGCAATGCATCAGTTCATTCCTTTACTTCACCTCTTGGAGAGTCCATTTTCTTCCTAGCAAAGTAGATTTAAGCATTTCATATAATGATTACATGTCTTTGCTCAATTTTAAAATACAGGATTCTTCACATTGTCCACTTCATCACATTGTGAAAATTTGTATATCAAAATATTAAAGACTGCTGAAGTGTAAGGAGGAAATTATGTACTTTGATCAGAGTAAAAAAATTGAAATCATAAGCTTTTAATTTTAATATAAATTTTAAATATAGTTGAAATAGCTAAAATATTTTAATATGTAGTAGGAGTATCAGAAATATTCATATGATCCATGCCCATACTAAGCTGCTGGCACCAAAGATTCAGTGTGAGAGTTACTGTATACAGAAGACAGTCTGGCAGTTTGCTGGCTGTGGGACCTTGGGCAGATTACGTAACATCTCTAAGCCTATTTCTACATTGGTAAAATGGGCATGTAAATGTCTACTGTGTCGGGTTGTTGTGAAGAATAGAGATCACATATGCACCCATTCCAGTGTTACAACATAGAATGGCTGTAAATAAGGATAGCTATTACAATTAGACATTATAGTCTTTTCTCTGATTATGTGTTTCAAGAACAAGTTTCAATGCTAGTGTTCAGTAAAAGCAAAGAATATTTTAGCCACATTGAGACAGGACTAACAGACCTTACTCAACAGTAGGATACTATTTTAGTATTTTAGTAAAAATACAAAATATTTAATTTTGAATTTAGCATTTTTCATATTTTTCCTGAAAGTATTTTGCACCTGTGAATCTTAGACTAGATAATGTAGCTCTCTCCTGAGATGAAATACTGCATAAAGCAAAGTTTCATAAATTTTTTCCCAATAGATTCATTTTATTTTGCTTACAGACGTCATAGAGCAGATTGTAAGTCAACATAAATATATTTAAAATGGATGCTATGGTGCTTCAAATAATTTATTAAACAATTTAAATATCACATATTAGGGAAAAATAAAGTATTTGCTTTGAATTAAGAAGATTTCTAAACCTCCCCTCCTCCGCCCCCCAAATACTGAATCCCACTATCAGAGACATTGTCAATGTTTGGTGTAATGATTTCTGGTCTTGCACCGCACACTTTATCCAAAGAATACATAGTTTTCTTACTATTTTAAATGGTAATATTATTCAACAATACAACAAAAGTTTACTTGTATATTATTACAAACATTTCATGAATGTAATTTTTTTTTTCTTTTTTTAACTTCCTCTTCCCCCATTTTGGTGTGGTACATTTGTTACAATTGATGCAAAAATGTTAAAATATTACTGTTAACTACAGCCCGTATTTTGCTTTAGATGCAATTTTCTACCATATACTGCCCCACTATCAGAACCCTGTTCAAGTGACAGACCTTTCTTATAGATCTTAAGAACGTTCCTATATTTGCACCATTAACCACAATCCTCAGCCACCACAAGGTTCACAGTGTGATACAATCCCACATTCCATCCTCTCGCTCTCCTTCCAGCAACATATATAACCAAAGCTTCTCCTTTCAACCACATTCACAAACATACTTAAGCGCTGTTTATTACACTGCCACTGTTTAGCTACCATCACCTCTGTCCATTTTCAAACCACTACAATCAACCTAATTATAAACTCTGCACAGATTAAGCACCGATTTACCATTCTCTGTTCCCATTCTATCTCCAGGTAATCTATCTTCTAGATTCTACCACTATAAGCTTCCTTATTATACTTAGTTCATACCAGTAAAATCATACAATGTTTATTCTTTTCTGTCTGGTTTATTTCACTTAACACAAGGTCTGTGGGGCTCATTCATGTTGTCACATGTGGCAGTACTTCATTTCTTCATGAATGTAATTTTAATGGACACATGGCATTTCATCTAGTAGACTTTTCATAATTTGTACATATTTTGTTAAATATTTTGTTTAATATTTTGACTATTTCAAATATCCCTATGTCATATATACCCAGTGATGAATTTTGGGGGGATATAGAACTCTTTATATTTGGGTTATTTCCTCAGGCTTGATTTTTAGGAATGAAATTACTAGTTTAAAGCTGAGATTTTCTAAGGCTCCTGATTGACAAGCATTGAGATTTTAACATTAAAATTAGAGCCAGATAAATATATTTTCCACAACTAATTTGAGGATGTCACTCAAGGGGACTGATTTAGTTTCATCTTTGATGGCAAATTTAATTCCCAATAAAACGAAGCCATCATTAAAAAACAACAAAAAAATTTTTTGGCTGAAATCAGATAATATGTATCATTCATGGTGGCCAGGAAAGATCTTTCTAATATTTTGTGCTGTCTTTTCATGAAATAATATATACCTATCCGGAGCAGCTCAAAAGAGTGGCTTTTTAACATAAGCTCCATTAGCATCCCACAAATAAACATGCAATCTAAATGAAGACAATGTTCTTCTGGTACAAAGAAACACCCATCCACCACAGCCAGGATTGCCACCCCTCAGCCTATTTATTCTACATGGAAATCCTGGAACCCACAAGGAGCTAAATAATATTTTCTTTTCTACATCATCAATCTCAATTCAATTGTTCTAAAAAGAAATGATTTTCAAAAGATTTGACTTTATTGTATGTATCTCTACCTTGGAATTTTATGAAGATGACAAAATGATTTGCGACCAAAATAAAAGTCAAGAATCTAACTGCATTCATTTGATAAAGTATTAACCAAATAATAATTATATAAAATTCCAAATACCATTCAATTGCTGTCAGAGGTCAGCTGTCATTTCTTCCTTAAAAAAATATCTGAATCATATACACACATACACACACCACTCGTGCACATTGTTTAAAAATCTATGCTGCTCCATTAGGAATTTTTCTTCTTTCAGGATATGTTGATCCTCTTCTTCTGGTTTCTTGTTTTTCAGTAATGTGCTAGAAAATCCAATAGGCTCTAAACTTGTTGAGGAAGAGGACCAGGTCTATATTGCTCATTAATGCATCTCAAACAGTAAGTAGAGTGAGTGACTGGCATGTAGCTTGTGCCAATAAGTGTTTGCTGAATGAGTGAAGTATTTGAATGTGGTGTTTCTTCTTTACATTAGGATCCTTAAAACTATTATCAGATTATTGTGACATATTTCATGTAAATACTCCCTTTTCTCATTAAGTGCAGTCCTTGCTGATTGGTTTCTATGATATTTTGTTTCTCCTAAGAAATCTCAGGAAAATGCCAACTCTGTGCCTCACCTCTTAACCTGCCATTTTTCACCTCTAATATGAATGCTCTGTTTATTTATGTTTCCTTCATCACTGATGCAAGTGAGAAGAATTATCCCCACCTCTCTAAACAGAGAAAATCAGCTGGGGTCCAAATCAAAAAATGAAAACCCCATTTTGCAGAAATATGGATGGTATGATGGCTTCTCTGGAGTAACATCATTAAATATTCCTTTAGGTTTCAACAATCAGTGTCTGTTCCTATTGAAACATTTTAAAACTGAAATTGTTCAGGCTAAGAAAAGACTTTCCATTATTCTAGTTATGCAACTTCTCTTTTCTTTAGATATATAACAAAGTCTGGATTTCCCCAGAAATAAGAGGGAATACATATATGCGTACCTGAGGTAATGATATCTCTTGTTCTGGAATAAAAAAGAATAGAGAATCACTGTAGATGTGTTGGAAGGACTCCATTTCTTGGTACTACTAGAAGCTGCCAATCACAAACTGGTCTCTAGAACTCTCATTTTTAGACTCCATCAAATGGAATTTTTGAGAAATGAACTCAAACTTTTTTTGACTTAGCTTACCTTAGGTAGACCCTGCAAATACAGAAAAAAGAGTTTTTTTTTTCCAATCCTGGGAAGAGACATATTAATAATGAACAATTTCTAAAAATGTTCAGCTCACAATCTTTTAAAAAAGCTATGAGAATTTGTTGTATAATTAATGTTAAAATGTAGGATGAATTATACTGTCACAATTTTGCTATATCATCTTCATCAATGTCTTCCTTCTCTCTCTCTCTCTCTCTCTCTGTCTCTATTTCAAATACCCCTATTTGTCTATGGCATTGAGGCTGGGCAACCCAATAAAAGGGGAATAATGTGTTTTCAAAAAAAAATTTATTCTTAGGACAATAGTAAATTATTATAGCTGAAACACTTAAACACAAAAGGAAGGTATAAAACAGAATTTTCTCCTTCCAGTTTTGCACAAAGGTAAAAGTATAATCCTAATTATTTAATTCATGTGGTACTTGATTTTATTATTTGTTTTTGGAAAGTTGTTTTAGTTACTTCCACCTTTGATCTCTATCTTCCCTTCTCATTTTCTCCTCTCCACATTTTTTCTGCTGTCCTACCATACCATAGGTAGTTTTGCTTTTAATCTTTTCCATACTACACTACCCTACAGGACCATTCCTATGACTCAATCCATTTATCTGTTTCACTGCTGTTAGTCTCTGACATTGTGGAGCAGTGCATTATGATTGATCTTAGGTAATCCATACCTATCTGGAATTTCTCCTGCTAAAATACAGGTTGATATTTTATGGCATAAACAGGCTATGCCCCATTTACTGGATTCCATCTTGCCATCTTGGGTAGGTTACAGGTTGTAACAAGTGAAAAAAGAAGTGAAAATTTTAGAGATGTTTTAAAGTAAGACTTAATAGACATATTTGCTGATAAGATGGACATGAATGAGCACTTAAGAGTTACCATCATCATTACCTGGATAGTGGAGTACTTGAAAATAAAATAGCCTTTGGCAAGAATCAACAAGCAATAATGTGGGTCCTGTTTAAGGGCGGGGGGGGCGGGGATGTGTTTGGTGGCACCGACCAAATGAAAATAAGGGAGAGATGTATTTTTATATATTTGATGTAATAAGATAATTTTTTAAGAAATGAATGATTCTGGAACTTAAATATGTAGTATTAAAAATGCTAGGAAACATGAAATTACTGTTTCTAAATAAGTTCCCACTAAGATACTACATTGAAATTTACATATAACACCAAAAAAAAAAGGTCCAAATTAGCATGATAGATGCAGAACCTTGTTTGAATAAAAAAAAAGAATGTGTTATGCCAGAATTCATTTTTCTTCTCATTGGTCCTGATGAAGAATTCACACCTAAAGGATCAGAAAAAGGATATGTAAATTTTACAATGTTGTGGGCTTTTTCCCCCAGAATGAAGACAGGTTAAGTGGAGGTGTCACTTTAAGTAAAATTGAAGGTGGAGTACATTAGAGGATAACATCAATACTCTTGGTTGAACTAGTATAAAATTGAGATAACAGAAGTCAGGAAGATTAATTATAGTAAAGCTCATAAGGGTGCCGTTTCACTAGCAACACCCAATTAAACAAATGGGCAGCACAAATCCTGTGGGACATATAAAGTTTAAAATTAGTCTATTATTTTAGGACTTAGCCTTTACATTTCTTAATACAATGCTAAAGTCATTAAACTTTAAATTACTCAGTTGTTCAAGTCATCTATCTATCCATTCATTAAAACTCTTTCTTGAATCACAACATTTTTTTAAAACTTCAGTTTAAAATTGACCTTTTTTGGGCAACTTTCCTGAGGGATTGCCTTACTTTTTCTTTTATTTCCAAATTGTACTCAAGTGGGGTATATTTCTAAATTGCAAGCAAGAGGGGTAGGAATACCAGAAGAATTCAAGGAATCTAATTTTAAATAGAGATATAGTTTTAAAGCTTAAGAAAATGTTTGGTTTCTATGCAGTTTGAATGCTAGAGAAAGGAATGAAGTCAACATACTGTCAGATTAGATTAGACACTTTTCCTACAATAATGTAAAGCAGGTACATATTTTGAAGAGCAAGCCAAGGATTAAATACCGTGTTAATGTTATACTTAAATTTTAAGTCTAATATATCTTGAAACAAATTAGCAAGGGTATAATTAAACCTGCAAGCTTTGAGTAGATTTTAAAATAGAATCATAAATCCAAAAATCGACAGGTAACTTTAAAGCTAAGACTCCCAGTCTAACTCCTCTAATTTAAATTCCAATCACACTGTCACATCTTAATTAAAAACAAAACTCAGGAATAACATACCTGCTTTCTAAGGTCAGTTTAACTATCTATCAGTCTTCATAAGAAGCTGTTTGCCTTTATTTGAGGAAAAGACTTGACAAATTTTAAACTAGTGCAAACAGACATGGGGTAAGTTCCTACACATAATTTCTTTGGTTTACTTTTTGTGATACTATTTGCTACAGGAATGAAAAAAAAATGAATTTAGTTTATTCAGGCTGATTCTTTTCTAGTTTTGCCAAAAAATTTTACATCATTTAAAAAATACTTGTTTTACGCTACACCAAGGAAAAGAAAGTGGAGAGTCTTGTCAACCTGTAATGCTGCAGCTCTTTCCTTTTTGCTCCACTGGAGAATATTTCTTTTAGTTGAATAAAAGAGACCACCTTCAAAAGAGAGAGATGACTCTTGAGGAAATGAAGGAAGTTCACTGGGTGAAAAAAATATCATACAACATGATTACTCAGTATCCTGGAGATTATATCTTGCAGCTTTGACAATAACAAGAAGGTGGAATTAAACTGCCACCAATAGCAACAAAACGAAGTCTTGCAGAACACCAGGAAAAGCCAAAGCAAAGACATACAGAAATTTCTGATAGTAGTACAACAATGTAAAAGAATCTACTGTTAAACCTGGTTTATGTTCTCATATGCATATATTTTAATATGAATATAGTTATATATTTGAGAAATAAACAAAGAATTTATGCCTTTCATAAATTTTATCTAGAATGAACTATTTCTAATTTCCTAGACATGCCACATACAGTCTTTTCTTCTACTGGTCCCTCCTTCTGAAGCAGCCTTCCTCTAGCACATTGTTACCTAGCTATAGCTTAGTTTTCCCTATGGAGGTAGGCTACTAGAAATGACACCCCTCATATAGCCTTTTGGGACCTTGTAAACTGTAAGTAGTGTTTCCCACTCAGAACTCCAAAGTGCTCAGTTGTTCATGTCTTTGTACCTTTCATAGTACTTTTTACTGTAAACATGCCAGAGGCCGTGTTTGTTGTTTTGACAAACATAATCCACCACTTGTATAAGAGTTTATATCATCTAAGTTTGTTCCTGAAATAAATAGGGTAATGCCAGGTAAATATTATTTTTAAATGTCCATTTTAATTTGACTAGAAGTGTGGGTGAAGCTTTGTCAAATGACTTTTAAGGATAAGCACTGACAGAAATATACTGCACTGATCACCATGCCTTCAAATGTAGTCACCAGTAAACTTTCTATGTTCACATGCAAACTTCTTGTTCTTCCAGTACTTTAGAGGTTGAGAAAAAGGAAGTCAACTTTCTTGAAAGCATGGACACGGAGAGATCTTACATGGCAAATTCATTCTAGTCATAAAGGATCAGTAATGGTTTATGAGCATGGACAGATGGATCTCTTTAGTGGTGTAGGATTCACATTATAATGAAAGAAGTAACCCTGAAGAAGGTCCTCAGGCCATTCATATCAGCTCTTGTTATCTTTGAGAAACATGCAATTGGTTTTTGAAAACTGGGAAAAAAAAGTCTTTTTACTTTAATTGAAGTGGCAAAGCCCCACATTTTAATTTCTGAAAGGAATTTGCGATGTTATGTAAAATTGGATTTAAAGATCTGTTTCCAACTTGGATTATATATAAAAAGCTTCTCATATGAAGAGAAATGATGTGGTGAATCCAAATGTTTTTGAGACACATGTCTAAACACTGGTATAATTCTGAGGCTCATACCATAGGTAAGAAGCCAAGGATCCAGGACAGGGTACCTAGATGCTTCTCCATTGTCAGGGGAGCAGTAGATGCCTCGGTGTGTACTGAGCCGTCAGGTCATCTTAGGGGTTGGCTGCTATGGTTGCGAAGAAACTTATCACCATATTATTTTTTATATAATGAGTACTACGCCCCTCAACATTTAACAGCAGACCAATGACACCCAAACTAATAAGACAGTCTCTACTAAACATGTGCAAATTTATAATTTACTGTATCTTTTAAGTATCTTTGGCAGTAAAAAAAGAGAAAATGCCAGCAGAAGTTGTGGATTAATTGAAAGTTATAAATAAGTCATTGAGTTAAAAAGGTTAAGAAGAAATGAAAACAATTTTAGTTTGTCAGTCACTATTTAGTTTAGTCCTCCATGTTAGCTCAATACTTGAGCAGTTATTTCTCTTCTCAATTTCTTTTTGACTGTTTGACTTTGCAGTTTTCTCTGCTTTATTTATTGTGTGGTGTTCCTTGGTTTGTCCACACAAAAACTGTAACTGATTTAAAGGTTTTAGTACAAACTTTTTTCAAAGGAAAAGCAAGCCTTCCTTAAAAATGCATCCTATTTTGGGCCCGGCTAGATAGCTCAGTGGATAAAGAGCTCGCCGGTGTACCACATGGGAGGCCCCGGGCCCGGGTTCGGTTCCCGGGGACCTCTCCGAGCGGGCAGACGGCCTTGAGAAAGGCAAGCCGCCGTGGGCGGGCCGGAGCCGCCGTGGGCAAGGCAAAAAAAAAGCCGCCACGGGCAGGGCGGAGCCCCCACGGGC
>PVKH010034521.1:0-11856 GCA_004027955.1 Chaetophractus vellerosus
AAGACTAGTAACAAACTCATAGTGTCATTGCAAGAATGAAATGAGATAATTGCATGCAAAGGGCTTCACAGTGTCTGGCACCTAGCGAGGGCTCAATAAATATAAGCTGTTGAATCTCAAAGCTCATGTAGCCTAGGGCTTGTCACCTCCGATGCACAAACACCATCCCCCAGACGAAAGTGATGAGCTGTGGGGACTACAAGAATCCAAGGAAACCAGGGACTGGGAAATGCCACTAGACTTAGTAATAAGGAAGTCACTGATGAGTTTTAATATTTTAGTAGATTGGATTTAACAGAAGTTATATTTTAAGGATTTAAGGAGTGTGTAGGATGTGAAAAGTTAAAAGTAAGAATTATCAGTTGGCATATCAAATATGCCAAAAAGTAAATGGGAGACGAGTGGTAATCTGAGTTGTCTAAAGACAGCAAATGCCCAAACAAGTCTTGTTTTCCTTACCTCCAAATCCCTAGCCCCTGGCCTCTAAACATGCTTAATAAATACTTATTGAAGGTGTGGGAGTGGGGAGGGGAGAGGAGTCAATACATTTAATCAACTAAATATAAAATATACTTAGCATGTAACATTTTTATTGTGGGGTAATGTGTCCACTCCCACCCGGGAGCGACTGAGGAGGGAAGACGTGATCCTGAGAAAGAGCTTGCTCTGCAGATGGGGGCTTCTGCAACTGTCCAGAGCCCCCGGTGCCAGAAATGCAGTCCAGTAACCACTTCTGTAGCTGTCTTCAAAGTATTGACTTTTTCTTTTCAGTTAATGAAGAACTGTCCCAGACTCCTGACTGCCAGCATGGTAGCAAGGACGGACCTTCCCTGTACCAGAGATTGAAACAGATGTGACTGCTGGAGACGAATCAATGGATACAGCACAATGGGTTTCTAAGAGGCAGAGAGCAATAGTTAGACTTTGCAAATAAAGTAGGTTAATAAATTAGAACCACAGCAAACATAGAAAGACGACTAAGATGCTTGTTCTGGAACATATTGAAAAGTGGCAGCTGTTATCCAAGTGGACTTCTATGAGATGCAGCTTAAATAGCAGTTCTTCAGAGAGTACCAAGAACATAAGATTTTCTTGGATACGTTCTATGGAGTGGCCATACTGCAACTGTTTTTAATTTTATAATGACTGTATACTCTGAGGGGCATTTTTAAAAATAAAAATGATTTAAAATGATTCTTAATTTTACATAAATCCAAGGAAGCCCATATTACTCTGCTTTTTGAGAAGAAACTCTGGTAGACAGCAAATGAATAGCAAAAGAAAAGTGATTTGGAGATCAACGTGGAATCCCTATGCAAGGGTATTCCCACATCCTCCTCTTGAAGGTTCAGCAACTCTCAAACTATACCTTTCCAGGCATCACACCTGGCCCTGAGCTGCTTCTCTCCTCTCCCCAGGTGTTTTAACACATCACATCTTGACTGAGACAAACAACCCACAAAACAAGTGGGGTCTCCTGATATGTGGTACGGCTCATCCATGAATGCAGCTTTCAAAATGATGCGACATGGAAATACTAGCAGGAGTCTTTCAGTGGGAACCCCAAAGAATCAACATTATTGAAAAGAACCATTTAATTCAAGATGGTCATTAAAATAGATTGTGACTACTGCTGTGTTTTCCACATTTTTCTAGTTAACGTTAGCAAAAGATGCTTAACATGTCCTAAGTGCAAGTCTGGTCATATTCCAATCATTGCACATGAACTTAACGGGCTATTAGAGCGACCGACTTTATAAAACTTAAGGAGTGAATTCAGTCACCCGTAAGAGACGCACCTAGTTCCATAGTGGCATAGTCATATAAAAGATTGTGTGGGTGGCTGAACGAATGCACCACCAGTGACAAATCGTTTCTGCTTCCCCTCCCCACCCCAACCTTTTTCTGCTTCATGTGAGCTTAGTCCCCATTTGCACTTCTTGCATAATATAAAACTCACTGTTCACCAGAAGAGACTCATTTCTGTGTTTTATTGCACTTGATTACCATGAAAATGTCTGCTGGGCTTTCAGACTGAGGCAATTTAGAATGGATCCAGGCCATATGGAAGGAATAACAATATTCTTGCAATTTGAGGAGGGATCTCTTTTTAGCCCCTGGTGGAAATCAGCTTATGTAAAAATGCTTTAACAGAAGGTGTGAAAGAATGCATTGGATTCCCATCTCTGGCCGCCAGCCAAATCTGGGGCTCAGGAGATGAGGTTTGCTTCACCTTCTTCTGGAAACACGCACTCTGAAAGCCTAATTTTTGGCTCTGGTGTATGCTAGGCCACCAGCTCTGTCTTCCTGGAGAAAATGCATCTCAATTACTGTGGTAACAAATGAACTCAAACATACATGTGTTCAGCAATAACCATATCCAAGTTGTTTAGAGTGAGATCTGTTTATTTGGGTGCTGTTAAATTGAGAGAAAAGAATCTCTGATGAAGTCTTGACTAGGTTCGTATTTTTTAAAATTATTATTACATATAGAGGGAACAGAAAGAACCACGTCTGCTTTCCTATGGGGAGAGCAAGTCTAAAGGATTTCACTCTCACCTGCTTGAGGGCACTGCTAACGAATTCGTCAAACCCTTTCTGGGCACAGCCCATCAGCTGCACAGGCCTTTCCTTTGCTTCTAGATACTGGCCTAGGTCAGAGTCAGATCTCAAGGGCCCTCCTTCACTGCTGCTGCCCAAGCTGACTGGCTGGGCCTCCCCCTACATTCGGTTCCATCCTGCGCTCCAAAGCTGCTCCCTCAGAACCCGAAAAGGTCCCATGCCCACATTTCCTAATCGTATTTCTAATATTCTCGTATCTGAAAGAATTTCCCAACAGGGACGATGCATTCCTCCAGCATCAGACCCGTCAACGAAACACTATGGTGCTTTAAGTTCTGGTACACTGCCCTTTATTCAATGAAAATTTGCCAAGAATTAAAAAAATGGTTTTCCAGCACTAATTTAAAGTTAATATTACTTTTCCATCTCTCTTGCTAATGGTCTTCAGGCACGCGTCTCCTGATCCTGAACCTTGATTGTCGATAAAGTAGAAAATACAGCAAGGAAGGGCACGACATGTTCTTTGAAATAGTATCTCTGATGCTTTTTTTGTTTTTAAGTAAACTCTTACTTATAATTAATCTGGCCAGTTACAGCTTCCAGTATTTTCTAGATATAATTTAGAGGTAATTGGAAAATCAAGAACAGATAAACATATGCCAAGCACAGCTCTTCCTTGAAATCTTAAGTTCTTTGGTAGATTGAGTTTGTAACTGTTAAACACATTTTGGAAACCAGTTTTCTGAAGTCTGTTCATAAAAAAAATGCTTAGGCTGCTCATGAGATTCTGGCTTCCTGGTGTCGAGCTAATATTTTAATCAGAAGAGACCTCTATCAGAAAGTACACGATAAGTTTACCCTGGCAAATGAGTGAACAGCAGAACAGTAAACATGTATTTTTAAAAAAACAAACATCACCAAATAGGAAATTTAAAAATATTCTTTCCACTTTTACATTTTTCAAATCTATGCTCCCAAACCCAGATTCCCAGAGCAGAGGTTCCGAACCTTTCTTTTGGTAATAAAGGAGCCATTTGAGAATCTGATGCAAGCCAGGCACCTCCTGGAAAAAAAACACACATACTCCCTAACTTTACATATGATTCCAGGGGAAATCTCAGCCTCTTGAAACCTGTCCAGGGGTCTATGGCATGCCATAAAGGAAAGCAGAAACCACTCACAATGGTGAAATTCCAAAAACCTACCAGCTCTATGCATTTTAAAAATCATCTTATTTTTTAGTCCCCTGTGATTCCCATGTTCCACACAGGGCTGCTTACAGGGCTTATGTGAAATGATATATGTGAAGACCTCTGGCAATGAAATGCTTACTTATCACCCCCAAACTGTACTGCTTTTGATCTGTTAATAATTGGCACCTGGAAGTCTCACCTAACGTGAACATTGTTGGTCTTTCCTATTTATTCTGCCATTTGGGGTTTTGAAAGCTGTTTACGCAGATTGTTAACAGACTGAGAAGTACAACGTATTTGCAACGACAGCCTCACAGCTGTCATGACACGTGGCATTAATGATCAACACTGGCTCCAGCTGCCCTTTGGGTACTAAATCCCACAGCCCCCGAGCCCGCCCTCACAGTTTCAGCTGAATAAAACAGAGCCTTAACTGAGCATTGCATTTCCTATTCCACTGGGGCAGCCACGGACAAAACTCGGGTCCTCACTGCAATGGTCATTAGAAGTACAGAAGGACATGGCTCTCAAGATCTGGCAAGATCCATCTATGATTTACTTATCTTACACACAAACTTTCTGATGAGAAATAAATTTATAGAATCACATTTGGTTCCATAATATTTCTAAAGGTTCGGCTTCCTGAGCCTGGGTTCTCCAGAGGTTTTTTTGGTGGTGGTGTTGGTGGTTTGTGTTTGTAATAATTATTGAGAGAGCGAGAAAGGTCTTTCACAAGTTGAGCTAATTTAGTGGGAACAGATCTGAAAGAAGATAGTTATACAAATTAGATTTAACATGCTCACTTTAAATGACTTGGGAAAGGAATTCTCGGTAACATTTGTAACATCTGTAAAGGAATATCTCCATTGATCATTTGCTATATCATGCTTAGAATGTTTAAAAGAAAATTAGGCATGCAATTTGACGTGCCTCGGCGAAAGCTCCACAGTAAGCCACCCTGATGAGACACGACACAGCCCTCAGGAGGGCCTGGTCTGCCCTGGGCACGAGGGCACCGAAGGTGAAAAAGTAGGACACAAAGCAGAGGAGCGGGATTTAGGTGGCACGGCTGAAATATTTCCTGAACACACAGCAAAAAATCACAGGTGAAAACAAGCAAAAAATATCCCTTTTTAAAAGCTGGGGTGGATTAGTAAATCAGGGAAAGGAATTCTGGCACTCTAAAACACTCCAGAACAGATTTACAGACCTTCAAAAATGCTTTAACCATTTCAATTTGGTGATGATGACAGCAGCACCTAATTACAAAGCCGACCTGAGTAATATAATTTTAAAATGCTACATTCTGCAAAACAATAGAACTTCTGACTGAAAATACCATTTGAGTTGATTTTAAAACCTTTATTAAAAGAGAAATGACAAGTTTAGAGAATAAACAAACTTTATTTTATAACAGTATTACAGAAAGCAAAATATCATTTAATACAACTTGAAGCTGCTATAAATCTAATCTGGCATCATAACTATACAAAGGGTCAAAAGCAAAGGAAAAAGTGTTCAACACAGTTAATCCATCCCCATCAGGTCTCTGGTGTCAGCTTTAAGTGGTGGAACTTTCTTATAACCAACAGAAGGCCACCACAGCCCCTCAAACCTGTGTGAATCATCAAACTATCTCAAAGAGATATATCTGCTCCACTACAAAAGGGCAGTTTTACATGTACACAAGGAGGTTTAATACAAAGCAACCGTTCTACATGAGTGTTCAAATAATGGAAAATATTGGAATCTGGGCATGTTAAGAAGAAGTAAGCACTAAGGTTTTAAGCTGCCTGGATCTCTGAGTAGAAGGGAAGAAACCATTTTCTCTTTTCCTCCCTCCTGTTTCCGGAATGTTGCCAAAGAGCACATGCCTGAGAAGCCAGGCACTGCGGTGCGAAGGGGCTCTAATCACAGGGTGTATCAGTGAACTCACAATTCTCCAGCCCGCGAGTCTGACTTTTCACTGAAAGCAAAAAGTCAAGGGACTGGAAAGTCAAGAGGGTTCAATATAAAAAAATATCCCCAAGGAAATTCTCAAACATTAGAAAATTTTCACAATGTAAGAATGCTTTTAATCTGTATTAATATTTTCTCATACAGTATATTTACTGTACTCTGAAAACTAAATATTTACGGTCAGAATTCAATGGAAAGAATGGAAAGAAGAAAGCTACTACTTTCAATTAGTCACAGAATTTCCTTTCTGCACAACAGCACCTGTCAAGTGAACAGCACCTCGCCAGCTTGGGCTGGCTTTGTTCACTATCATTTGATCAAAATGAATCATACAATGCAGGCAGTTGTACACAAAATAAACAGGAAACAAAAACAAAATCCCTAATTTAAAAAAAAAGGGAAAGAATGAAGAGTATTTAGAAGTGGTTATAAGACAAAACAGTATATTAAAATGTGAGGGAACAGTATAGACCAGAGCTGTTAAGGTAAGGTTTGGTGTTGTCATTTCAATCTTCAGGGTTTCTGGCCATTGTTACCAGTCGTAGGAAAATTCGCTGGAGTAGTGGTGTAGCATCAGGACCCAGAATGGTCAAAATTCTCCATGTTCACAAAGCTGAATGTTGTTTAAAAATGGATTTCTAGGAGTAAAGAAAAAAGAGACAAGGCTCAATTAAACATCCTAAAACAGTGGTTTTCAAAATATAAGTAATAATCATCAAATTCCAAATCAAGTAATCAATCGTTAGGATTTGCCTAGTTCTGCAGTGTTTATGTCTATGTTTTCCAGAAGACAGGCTTGAGAGCCTGCCCACTCCTGAGGGCCTGAAAGTACCTGGAGAATTGACAAGTACACAAGAAACACCTGGCAAATGAGAGTACAATGAAAGAATTAATAAATTAACACAAAACAAGGACAATTTGTAAAACAGGAATCTAAAAACCAATGTAGGTTTTAAAGTTAGATTCCTAAGGGAGGAAAAACAAACTAGATTTTGACTTCAATGAAATGAACAGCACCCTTCAATGAAATGAAGGGTGCTTGAGGAGGAAAGAACAGTCAGAGGAAAGGGGCACGATATTAAGATGGGCACGAAAATACATGTGGGGGGAGAAACAGGGCAGAGAGGAAACGGGCATTAGTGAAGCTAGGTATTAGTCGAGTGACTGTAATGGAAGGTAAGGTAAAAGATACTGAGCCTATTCTTTAATACTAGACGGAGGAGGAGGAGGAAGTGGATCTAAGAGGAAAAAAAAAAAAAAAGAGAACAAATTCAGAGAGAGCAATCAGACAAAGAGTCCAACTGTCCTGTCAGGACCGTATCGTCAACCAGAGCAGAGGGGAGAGAGGCAGAAGGCAGGTCAGAGCTGGGCGGGGGCCCATCGTTGAGGGCCTGAAGAACCCAGGACAGGTGGCAGGCTGTGAGTCTCCCCTGGCTGGAGCAAGGGCTTGCTGTGGCCTGACTGACATTTCCACAACAGCGCTGCAGCACCCACCATGCGGTGAAGAGGCTGTGGGGAGAGGAGGAGGCAGGAACCCCAGGTGGGGGGCCACTGCCACAGTCCTGGCGGGACGAGGAAGATGACACATGTCAGGTCTTAATTCTAGATGGCAAAGGCCCGGGCTTCAGTGGTTTCTGTGGAAATCAGGTAGGAGAGAGCATCTGAGAGGCACCACTGAAGGAGAAGAATTAGAGAATGTGCTAAGAAGGAAACAGAATATCTGGTTTGGAGTCTGGACCTCAAAAAAAAAAAAAACAAAAAAAACCAAACAAGGTTAGAATGACAGGCTTAGGACTGAGGCAAGGTACTGGGAGGAGGGATGTAGACTTGTGAGTCGGTGCCATGAAAGTTTAAGTGAAGAAAATAGATGACACTAAGTTCACAGGAACAAAAGGAGAAATAAAAGGCACAAATTTTGGGGAGGCCCACAAAGGCAGGCAGGATGGGGAGAGGGCTGAGAAAGGATTGTACAGGGAGGGAGACCAAAAACACGAGATAGGGCATTGTCCCTGAAAGAGGAGAGGGGTTTTAGAAGGCAACTGTTTCATTTTCTATTTTGTAACTGAGACTTTCAGCTAGGTTGGAAATTTTTGCAAATAGTAGGCAATTACAGGGGACAGTGGAGGGTGGTAATTAATGTCCTTTCCAAGAGACAGTGGTCCCCAGATCAATGACAATGTACACTATTTTGGTCAGATAAGATTAAGCCTTTTTTAATGAAAAAAAAAAAAGAAACACTCCTCACCATTTGGATTTATCTCAAGTATTATTGTAGCCTCTAGATTCAGGGCAGACTGATTAATCATATTTATTGTTTCCCACCCTGTTTTCTGCCTGAGACTACTTCATTACTCATTAAATGAACTTCCACTTGATTCTAGGCAGGGGGGGAAAAAAAAAATCAATGGAGAAAACACGAAGTCTTCTTTTTCTAATTTCAGTAATTATTAAAGACATGTGGAGCTGGTGGGGGGAGGAGGTTAGATGAAACTACCAATCAAAGTGGAATTCCTGAGTTATCTGTGACCTTCGGTCATGTTATCTATTCTTATTCAAAGAGCTGGTAGCTCATTTGCTTTGCTTAGTGATTTTGTATTGTTGAACACAGCAGCCACTTTGCTTGACACATGACATAGAAAAATAAACTCCTGACTTCACCAGTGCCTGCAACTCTACAGAAAGAACCAGGGGTAGGAGTCTTTTTCTCCATTCCCACTAAGCTCCATGTCACTTTATTTTGTGGAATCTGTTTTCACCAAAAATAAAAACTCCACTTTGTAATGAGTCATCAATTTGTAAAACAAAACTAAAATTAAACTTGTTTCAAAGTCACGAGCAGATCAATAAATAGAAAAGTAGGAGAAGTATATAGTTATGAAAGGAAATGGGTCTTGATCTCAAAGAGTTTCAACATTTACTATTACAGACAGCAAATACAAGTTTACTTCTATTTCTTCATAAACTACCAGAAAATAACACACCAATTTTCCCCCTCTGGTAATAAGTATTACAAATATCAACTCTGATGTGCCTTTAAGATTCCAAACAGCTTTCAGAATCAAAGAAAATTATAATTATTGTAATTTTAATGTTATACACACATTTTGACTATTTTCTGGTTATCTAAAAAGCAGTAAATCGAGTGTAACTCTTCATTAACTAGAATATTCAGTGTTAATCTTCTGGACAAATAGTCATTTTATTATATGGATTCTTCTATTTACACAGCCACATAACTTTAAAAAAAACCAAAACTACTTGTAATACTTAAACTCATGTAGAAACGTATTCCCAAGTATTGACACTGAGAATTTATGCCAGGAAGGAGGAAAGAGTCACTGACATCACTGGGGTGCAAGCATCAGATATTCTAAACATTTCCGTCCTTCTGGCATGTATCAGTGAGAAATAAACTTAATATTTGACAAATTTTTTTACCAACTATATTTTGAGTCTACATGGCATCCCAACCAAACTGAAAATTAGGCACTGGTTCTTCACATTAGAACTACAAGTTTCATAAACTTTTTTTTTTTAAGCTTGCATTCCACCTTATATTGTCAGAAGCCTGGAATTCATCAACACAGGCATTAGCTGAACTGGCTTTCACTTTTGATATGGTTCACCCTGAGACTGGATAAGATCATAGCTGTTAAGGGTATGAATTATACTTTATGCATTAGAATTTTGGTCAAGTAAAAGTAAACAAAAAACAACTGTTTCTGTGCTTCAGTTTCCCACTGCTAGATTATACAATGTCAGTAAGCATTTTGAAATATTACAGTCACATTCCCTAGGCTGTGTCCTATCCCCTACCCCCCACCCCTACCTTTGGCTAGTGCAAGAATAGGTCAACATGGCTAAGTTTCATCCACTCACAGGCCTAATTCTAGGTCCAAAATATTCAAGGATACATGCCCCTTGCCTACGTTGCTTTGAGCAGGCACAGTACCCTCTGCCTGTCGAGCAGTGGGAAAACAGTCAAGTTCATGCAGAGAAATTCCAATCTTATCCGGAAAGCACAACCTCAAAGTTTCCAGAGACAGTGGGCTCATACAGTGGGTCTCAATCTTGAGCGTGCCTACTCCAGAGACTGCAAACGTTTACTTGTAAGCAAGCATTCGAGGAGGCTGTGATTCTGACGTCCACACTTTAATGTCTTTAAGAAGGGAACCTCTCAATAAAAATGCAAGAAGGTGGTTTTTATAAAAAATAAATGAAATAATGCAAGAAAACATAACCTTTCCCTCAGATAATTGTGGATTCAACTACCATAGGGCAGTAACATAATCAGATTCTAGAAACTGATAAATAATTTATAAAGAAACAATGCAGAAAAAACAATTATAAATTTATTTGGAAGAATAAGCGGTCCTGAATAGCCAAAAACATCTTGAAAAAGAAAAATGTACAGAAGTTAAAACAGCACAGTACTGGCACAAGGACAGATATATTGATCAACGGAATCGAGTTGAATGTAAAATGATGCAGCTACGGTGGAAGATGGTTTGGCAGTTCCTCAGAAAGCTAAGTATAGAATTACCTTATGACCTCGTAATCCCACTACTAGGTATATTCCCAGAAGAGTTGAAAGCAGGGATTCAACAACCAGTGTTCATGGTGGCATTAGTCACAATTGCCAAAAGATGGAAGCAACCCAAATGTCCATCAACCAATGAATGGGTAAACAAAATGTGGTGTATACATACATTGGAATATTATTCAGCTATAAAAAGGAAAGACCCGAGGGATGCAAAACATGGATGAACCCTGAGGACATTATGCTGAGTGAAATAAGTCAGACACAAAAGGACAAATAACTCATGGAGCTAGAATCTAGAATATAGGTTGTTAACAGGGGATAGATGGGGATTGGAGAATGGGGAGTTGATGGTTAATTTGTACAGAATTTCTATTTAGGCTGATTGTAAAGGTTTGGAAATGAACAGTGGTCATCGGAGCATATTATTGTGACTGTAATTAACAGCATTAAATTATGTAAGTAAATGTGGTTGAAAAGGGAAACTTTAGGTCATATATGTTACTAGAATAAAAATTAAAAGATAGAACAGGACTGTACAACACAGTGAACCCTATTGTAGATGATGAACTATAGTTAATAGTACAAGACTGTTCTTTCATAAATTATAAGAAATATACAACACTGATAAAAGGTGTTGACAACAGGGATAAAATATAGGGAAAATACACCTAATGTAAACTATGGATGATAGTTAATAGTACAATTTTTTTTTTTAGGAGTTACTGGGTACAGGACCTCATACATGGGAACCAGGTGCTCAAACCATACTCTACATCTGCTCCCCAACGGTACTATCTTAATAATATTTCATCCATTGTAATGAAGATAATTACTGTTAAAAAAATTAGTACAATTAAAAAAAAAAGTGTTATCAATTGTAACAAATGTCCCACACCAATGCAAAGTGTTGAGGGTAGAATAATATATGGGAATCTTGTATTTTATGCATGATTGTTCTATGAACCCACAACTTCTCTAATAAAAAAAAAAGTTAACAACAAAAAGACACAATGCAACTGTTTTCTAAATAAGAATGAGGTCAATAACACTAGGGCATAAAGCTCAGTTTTCAATATTCAAGTTTATGGATTATTACAGTTATTTCTAATTCTAAACCCTCTATATTCTTCCTTGGTTTTCTCAATTTGCATATTTGATTTTAATTTTTAAACAGAACAAAGTGTTTAAATTCTAAGAATCCTAAAGCCAAAAATGCAGGTATGCTAAATTTCCATTTGGTTTACCCAGGAAATAGTCTATTCTTAAAATTACCACTATAATAGAGATCCTTTCAGAGGGCTGTGAGGTTAAAACTATTTTCACAATAATACTAAATCTATTAGAATTAACTGAGAAAATAAATAACAGCAAAGCTCTCAACTATAACGGTTTCCTAGCAGGCAACTCCATCTTCCAATCAATCCTACACTCTACTGACAAACTAATCCTAAGAAAGGACAGCCTTGAAAATGCTCCGCCCGCACTCAAACACCCCCTAGGCATGACCTAGAGAGCCAAGTACTGGTTTCGATGTATCTTCCCAGCTCTGCTGGGAACTCAGCACACAGTGCCAGTGTAGCACCTGCCCTTCCAGGTCTC
>PVKH010034522.1:0-11856 GCA_004027955.1 Chaetophractus vellerosus
TTTCAGGTACCAGGGCCAGGGATTGAACCCAGGGCCTTGTATTTGGGAAGCTGGCATTCAACCACTGAGCCACATCAGCTCCCCTGAGTTGGTTTTTATCATTTGGTGTTTGCTTTCTTGTTTTTAGAAGGCACCAGGAACTGAACCCTCAACCACATGAGCCACATCCTGTCTCTGCTTATGAATTCTGGTTTGAGTATCTCATTTGGAGTATATGCCTTAAGTTAATTCATATAAATAATTTTCATCTGTAAAATGGGGTTAACTCTAATATTTCATGTTACTCCTCACCTCTGAGGATTAAATAGATAATGAATAAACAGCATTAAGCACTGTGCCTGACACAAATAATGCTCCCAATAAATGATAGGGCTTTATCTTTTTGTAATCTAACATTTACAATCTCAGGAACCTCTAGAGCAAATTCTGAGCCAGGAGTTTCAGTGATGGAGAATGATTATCTTTTTAAAATTAATTACATGAAAATCATGAAATATATGATACAATATTGATAAACAACAACAAATGATTCACTGAAAATTCCAGGGATGAGGCTTGCCTCAGTAACATACTAACAAGTAAAAAGCAAGAGCTGGCAAAGGAATCTAAATAAAATGAATTAGATCACATTCGTGTTCACTCTTTACTCCAGTCCCTTAACATTCAAGCTCTTCATTTCCTAGCACAAACAGAAAGTGATGCATTGAACTAAAAGAGTAGGAGTTTCTGCTTGGTTTAGATAAGCACTTCAAAGGTTGTGAGCTTATCGTAACCATCTGCCACTCTTGAGACAGCAAAATTACTTGGAGTATCTTGCCAAACCAGGTTTACTTATGACATTTTTTTTCCTTCTTTTTGAAGTCTTCAGGATAAAAGTACAATGAAAGGATATCAATCTCTCTTCTTCTGATCCAACCAAAGTCAGAAATTCTACAATTAGAAAGTAATGTGTACTTTAGAGGTCAATGAAAGATTATAATGTCCTAAATGTATCGAAGTATTGCTGCTAGAGTGGATTTTCATAGTAGGTTGCCATCTGATTGTTAAAATCTCCTCTACTATACATTTCTAAAAATAATTTTATTACATAAGAAAGGAAAAATACGTGAGAAAAGATTAACTAAGGATGTATAAAGGGGAATTTTAATGTTAATGACTAATGATGATACAAAGAACACCTGGAAAAGTTTTCCCAAAACAAGAATATCTGAGAACATAGGTTATGCTGCTATTTCTCTCTCCCTCTCTCATAACACATATACATACACACACACAATCCTTTGCCATTCCTACATCACTAGAGACCTGGACTTTGCAAAATTGTGATTTAAGCCATTAATGTTTCAAAAAACAAATATTAGTACAATAGAACTGAAGCCATTCCCATCAACTTCAAATTCTAGGTAAAATTAGAATTAAGCCTTTAATTCATTTATTGATGCAACACTTTTTTAACAAAAGCCTGTTCTATTGTGCATGATGGAAAGTTGTAGTAATAGATGATGGTGATGGTAGGACAACATTGTGAACAAAATTAGCAACATTAAATTATATATTTAAATGTGGCTAAAAGGGGACATTTTAAATTGCATAAATCATACTAGATAAAAATTTCAAAAAATAAAACGTAGTACTGTATAACACAAACAGGGAATCCTAATTGTGTAAACCATGGACTATAGTTAACAGTACAATTATAAGATTCTTTACTCAATTGCAATAAATTTATTAAATTAATATAAGCTGTTAATATAAATAGGAGGTCTATGAGAACACTATGATTTTTTTTTAAAAGATTTATTTATTTTATTACATATCTCCCCTTCCCCCCCTGCGGCGACGCGCCGAGAGTGGTCACTGCGCAGGCGCGGCTTTCCCCGCTTGTGGGCGGTCTCTGCGTCCATTCACGGCCGGCGCTTGATTCAGTTCGCGGGTGGCTGGCTGCGCTCCATCCGCCGGTGACCTGCCCTGCCCGTGGCGGCTCTTGCCCTGTCCATGGCAGCTTCTTGCCCTGCCCACGACGGCTCCAGCCCGCCCATGGCAGCTTGCCATTCTCAAGGCGGTCTGCCCGCTAGGAGAGGTCCCCGAGAATCGAACCCAGGGCCTCCCATGTGGTATGCCGGCACCCTATCCACTGGGCTATCAAGCCGGCCCGAACACTATGATTTCTGCATCATTTTTCTGTAAACCTACAATTTCCCTAATAAAAAATGCTATGTATGATAACAAGGAAAACATATAAAACACCTAGGAATAAAGAAAAATCCCGTTATGTATAAAACCCAAGTGTAAGATGTTATGAGGAATTAAAAAAAAATGAATGCAACTTAGTACCTACCTTTATGTTGCTTTGTTTAAATAGTGGGGGGAGGAGAGATGGGGCACTACAAATAACTTTCTCTTATAAATGTTCTGATATGGTGTTTTATGAGATACCACAAAGTTTGCTTTGACTACAGAGAAGGCAAGCTTAGGACTGAATTTGATGGTATGCATCAAGAAGAGTTTAGCAAAGGTGATAAAATTTGAGCAGTCAAATGAAAAGGAGAAATTTGCATCACAGCATGGATTGGATTTAGGGGAAACTTATCCAAGAAAACAAGTCTCATGCTGTATTCTGGGCATGAAGCATATGGAAAAATATAATTTGAAATGAGATTGGATGTATTATTTCAAACAAGATTGGAGGAGCCTATGAATATCGAGCTGGGACACTTGAACTTTGTTCTGCAGATTACAGAATTGTTCAAACGTTTTGAGAAATAAATGACATGATCCAGATATTTAGTCCCAAAAGTCCCAAAGACATTGAAGCAAGTACCAAAAGGGAATTATTTGACACCCAGGTAGTTTCACAGCTGAACCACCTTAATGGTGGCTTGAAGTTTTCTTATTTCTTCCTTCCATTACCATCACCTTCTTTAGGTTCAATCTTTACCTGAACTCATATATTTTATATATCTAGCCCTCTAATTTGCTAGATGAGAATTTTGTTTTGTGTTTAAGAATAGTTCATTCTCCAATTAGACAAGTCCAGCCTTGATGCATTTTACCTGCTAGAATTCTAAACAAGCTTCTATTTCTTTAAACTTTTAAACCAAGGTTCAATGACAATATAAAAATATAAATATATAAATAAATACTGACTCATTCATTGGATTCCCTTAACAAAAGGTTTTCCACTTCATCCACTGTGTGTCTTATTGAACTTCTCTATGATCTAGTCATTACACATGCACACCCTTCATTTTAACCTCCCTGGCCACAGATTTTAGTGAGGATTGACACTCTGCTTTTACGATTTGTAACCCCTACATTGTAAACACTGAAGCATCATTTTTTTTTCCTTTAGTAATTAGAACCAATTATACCCCATTTCTATAAAATTCTTATCTATTTACTACTAGGCATAGAAGAAAAATAACATTTGTTTAAGTCAACAATACTGTCTTGTTGCAAGGTAAACTCCAAAGGCTGCAGTCTAGATGTTTACATGGTTACAGACTACATTTAAATGAACTCTCACAGCAAATGCCAGAGGAGAAAATATCGTGTGTAATAAATATTATATTTAATTGCCTTAGTCAATTTTAAACCAACCTTTCTCATGATTCAGAGGCTATGCTATAGATCAAACTGGGATCAGTGCTATGTTAAGTACTTTTTATTTCCTAATGGTGCCTCTGGCAGTCACTGTAGACAGGGTTTATGCCGGCTCTTTTATTTGGGTGGTTTGATGATTTTATCGTCAGATGCTCTCAGTAATAAAAATAAGTCAAAGGCTGTCCATAAGTATTCTAGTACCTGTTTGTGGTGTCTTTATTATTATTTTAGCTGTCATTTTCATTTCTTGTTATTTGTATTCTTCACCAGACATATGATTTGATAAAGTCATAATGCTGTCACATATGTATGTAGAATTGGTATTTTTCTACGGAGTGGTACAGGGGCTTGAGGCAGGAAGAAATTAATTTATTATTTGATTTAAGAAAGATGCAATATTTACCAAATCAGCTGAAATTAAATTTCTCATTTATAATCGAATCACATCAGTAGCAAGGCTGCTTGAGATTCCAATGGGCAGCAATAGAATTTTATGAACTATCACTGCTAATACCAAGTGGATCTCAAAAATACATAATTTACTTCTTTTCCCTTTTCTCTTCTTCAGTGTACCGATTTATATAGTAGAGGTTTAAATTGTGGCAATATTTTCTATTCTTAGCTCTGCTGTTTCTGTAAGCCTGGATCATTCAACATGGTTTATCACCCCAAAAGTGACCCCATTCTTCATACTAAAAAATGACCTTTAAATTTCCAAGGTGACTTTCCTTGAAAAAATAGAAGAAAAATGTATTCCCTTATTTGTCACTATTTTTCAATCTTACACCGCCTTCAGAGAACACACTCTAAAAGGATTTAGAGCTGAAGATAATCTGAGGATGACCCATTTAACTGACAAACAGACCCTTAACCTGCTGGATGGATGTGTCTTTCTAATAGCAAAACCTGCATTGTTTTTCCTCTTCAGGCATTCCCATCAACACTGGTATAGCACTACATATTTGTTTATATTAGTTGAATGCCTGCCCTGGGAGTCAAGCCTCGCTGATGTTCATAGGAATGTGAAACACAGTGGGACCAAAAGTGCATGCCAATGCCTCTCTTACCTTCCTGAGTTTCTAGAGGAGATGTTAAATTAATTTTAGCATGGATTGCATTTTTCTTATCAATTTTTTCAGTTCTTTAAATTTCCCTGTCTTCTTCATTTTAGCCATTTTTCCATTGGCGTGTCTTCTAGTTAGCTAAACTTGTTTTCTGATGTATTGGCTCTTTACATCACCCAATTCAAACTTTCATACTTTGTTGTGTTTTTTTTTTGCAAAATCTCAACTATCCATTTCATTCATTTCTTTTAGAATCCAACTTCCTGTTGAAATTAGCCATCCTTTCATGTAATTAACCCTCTTCCTTTCTATTTGCTTTAACAAAAAGTTTAAAAGCTTTAATCATAGTTATATTGAAATTATTACCTGCTAACTATGTCTATATTATATATCAAAACTATGTCTATATCATGCATCTGTTCCTTTTTCTATTGGCTTTTGGTCATTTTCTTGCTTTTCTGCATGTCTAGTATAACAGAAGTTTAAAGAGCCTATAGATGATGCTCTTTTCCACCAGAAGTGATTTTTCACTTTCCTTTGTTAGGCAGATAGGGTGAGGATGGACATCTCCATCCAAGAATGGATTGACCTTAGCCAGAATTGGATTAGGATTTCAATAATGTTCCCCTAACCCTTAGCTCACCCTTGTTTTCTCTACCCTCTTGTACCATGTACGCCAACATGTGAGTATTTGGAATGTGCTGGAAATTGGTTGTGTGCTAGAGGAAAGACCCTCTTTTGGGGAGTCTTTACCTCATAAGTACTTGTGAGGTTGAAGGAAACATCACTGTGCCTTTTGGATGCTCTCAGCTTAGGACTCCAGCCTCCTTTGTTCAATCCATAATTCACTAAATGTGCCAGGAACAAGCCAGGCTTCATTTGAGGTATCCTAGTGCCTGATTTGTTATGCCATCTGTCTTAGTTTGCCAGGGCTGCTTTGACAAATACCACAGAACAGCTTGGCTTAAACAACAGGAATTTATTGACTAACAGTTTGGAGGATAGAAGTCCAACATCCAGGTATTCAGCTGACATGTTTTCTCCCAGATTCTCTAGAATTCTGTGTGCTGGCTTGCTAGTAATTCTTGTGGTTAATTAGCTTGTAGATTCATCTTCACCTCCATCACATGGTTAACTCTCGACTTCTCTGCTTTCTACTTCTGGCTTCTATTGACTGTGACTGGACTTTCTCTGCTTATAAGGACTTTAGCCATATTGGATTAAGACCCACACGGATTCTATTTAGCCTTATCCCAATCAGAACTTTGAAGGTCCTATTTATGAATGAATTCACACCCACAGGACTCAGAGTTAGGACTTGAATCTGTCTCTGTGGGGGACATGATTCTATCATGTCATCCCTGAATGAACATGAATAAATTTAGTGGTTTTTCTTTTCCCAAGTGGAGTCTCTCTCCCTGGGATGAGCCTGATTCTTAACCTACAAACAGAATCAAGAACTGCCCCAGGGATGGAATAGCTTATGATTGTCAGTTTCCCTCGGAAATTTCTTCCATCTCTATAGTTTTAGTCCCACATAATATATCTTGATTTCATAGTTCATAATGTCTTTTAACAGATGTTTTTTAAATGTAACATTTTTATGTTTGTTACAGAAAAAGCATGGCCTTATTATCAGTTGTTACTAATATTATATTATTATTGGTTATTAATTACAGAATTGGAAATCAAATCATTGTTTCTTTCATAGCAAAAGATAAGAAAAGAAACAAACAAACAAAAGCAAAGTTTAAATGTACATTCAAGGGTGACTGGTCAAAGAAATTACTGTATAGTCACTATATGTTGGAAGGTTGTTTTGCTATTAAAAGAAAATGCTGTCCCCACATGTGTATGCCTAATCATTATTGCTTCTACAGAGAGAAAACTTGAAAAGCAACCACAGAACCCTAAATGGCTACATTTATATTCCAATGAGATGAAAAATGAAGCTTCTTGAATCAAGATAATCACACTTATATGCAGGCATAAAGGTGCAAACCACTTTAGCATTTAATTAAAAATATTCATTTATCCCTAAGGAAATAGAAGAAATGTTGGCTATGATAATGAAGAAATGAGTATGTGTACAAATCCGGAAAAAGTGATCCACTTTAACAACCACAAATTCTAGGTATCTCTGATGCCCCACACTTCCACCTATACACAGGCTATGCTTAGACAAAGCAGCTGAGAGCAAATAAAAGTGTCTTTACATTGAAGCCTACAATATGACTGCTTAAAGAAGATATGCAGAAACTGTGCCCCAGTGATCTGTGAATGGAAACATCACTTATTCCTATGAAGGATATGACTGATAATGTTACATTTGCACTTAAGCATGTCAATATCATTTACAAATTAGGCAAACTAAGTTGAAAAACCATCTCAAAAATTTAAAACATGAAGAAGCTCATGGAGTGACTTTTCTCTATTGGTACCTTGAAAAAAAAGGATATGACAAAATATTGATCTGTAATATTTTAAGACAAGTCCCTAAGATGCTACAGATCTTTGAAGTCATTACCTTTATGTAGTTAATACTTTGCAGTTGAATTAAGCTGAAGAATTCGGGAAAGAAATGTATGACATAAAGGTTGATAAATTATTTGCTTAGGACACATTTTATTTTTCATTTTTTTGACATTAATACTCTGAAAGCAAAACTATATATAGAAAGCTCATGGTGGCATATAATGTAGCTGAAAAGCTTTGATGGAACATGAATAAAAATTTAAATACACAATAAAATACATATATGTGTTATCTTTTGTGTAAAACAAAAATAGATTATACAGCGTGATTATTTTTCTAGTCCAATAAATAAAGCAAATTTCCATGCAAATTTAAAAAATTGATATTCTCAAAAGTATAAAGTTGAATCCATCCTCATTTACATAAAATAAATCATAGTCACACGAGTTTATCAAATTTCTCAGTACATTCTTTATAACATACTTCCTCTCAAACATGTCTAAGGTTTAAAACTAGGGCTACATTTGCAAACAATGGCTATCAAGTTTAACATGCTTATATTTAAATGTGAATTAGAATTTGAGAATTCAAAACCTAGAGGTAAATTCTTACTTCATTCTCATATTAAACACAACAGAGAAAAGGATTAACCAAAATGAAGACTGTTTGCTTTTGACTACTATTCAGAAGAGGAATGAAATTTTATGAAATTCCACAGTGCAACAGTATGACTATAATTCCCCAATTCTATATTCCTACAGTCTATGCTATTTTCTGCTGATGCAACTCCTTTCACATGCTTTTGACTTTTAAAATATGGTAAAAAATCATGTCCTACTCTAAATCATTGGAAGCTTTTGTTAATCTCAGAAAAGATCATGTTCTTGGAGCGAATCCATTCATGTGGATGTGGGATCCTTTGATTGGATTGAATTCAGTCGGGGGCCTTTGATTGGAGTACTTCAGTGAGGCATGACCCAGGGTGGGTCTTATATAAATGTGAGAAACACGTAGACACACAGAGAAAGAGAACTGTAACTTTTACCCTGACACGTGAGAGAGGACTCCAAGATTGCCTACAGCCTCAGAAAGACAGAGAAACTCTGAGAGCCGGAGAGAGCCCAGAGGCTGGAATCAGCAGAGCAACTGGAAGCTTAAGAGAGGCGATCCCAGGAGAGACAAGCTATATGCCTGATTGCCCAGAGCTGGGCTCAGAGAGAAAGTGAGCCAGGAGGAGGAGATACAGACCCACTGTCATTTTGCCTTGCCATGTGGCAGTGAAGCAGCCGACCTTTGATGAGACAGCATCTCTCATGATGCGTTGGTTTGAACATGTTCACAGTCTCAGAACTGTAAGATTTTACCCTAATAAATTCCCATTATAAAAGCCAACCTATTACTGGTATATTGCCTTGGCAGCCTTTAGCAAATTAAAACACTTATTAACTTGCTTTTTAACTCAAAATTATATCCAAAACACCAAAACACATATCATGGAACTGCATACAGTTAGGTTAGATCAAGATCATTTCATTCCTGAATTCTACCCTATTGCTGGCATTTTATATCATACCTCCAGTATATTGGTTTAAAATTTATTTAAATTACTTTAACTCTAAGCTGGATAATAGCTCCATGGTTTTATAGTGAATGAAAGTAAATGTCAAGGGGATAAAGAGTAATCAACTCTGTTTTATGTCATTGAAATGTTAAAAATTCCATAAACCTAAATGCACAAACAGTAGTTGTCCTTATTCTAAGGACACCTGAAATTGTCATTTTTATGATTCTACTAGGTTTCCAGAATAACTTCTGGATTCATATCCAATGCCTATAAATGTCCCAAGTTTTATAACTTTATTAAAGGGAAGCTGCCAAAAAACTACTATTTCAAATAACTTCCCTCTCTTATAGACTTTTTTTTTAAACCTGAACTTTCTGTATTAGTGGTAAGTCACAATTATTAATCTGATTGCCATAAGACAATATATCAAATGATAAAAATAGTTGGTAATCATAATTATTTTGAAACTATATTTTATGCCAATCACTAAATTTGTTAATGTTCACTTTAAAAGTAAAATGACTGAGAGGTGATTAGTCATTTGTGAAGGAGTACTGCCTGGAAAGCCTTTATGAAGTTTGAAATTTACAGTAACTCAGCTTTAGTGTTCTTTCAGAATGAACAGCAATAAATCTCAATGTTTATGTACTACGTCATTGTGACAGTTCATTGTATCAAGGTGGTATATGAAATTATCAAAGCTGTCTATTTAAATATACTTCATTCTACTCAAAAGCAGGAAGTACTGATTATGAATCAACTTGATTTAAAGATATTTGTTTCATCTTTTATTCCTCTCCTTTACTGTAATTCAAAAAATCCAACCATGCAGAAAAACAACATGGCTAGAATTGGTCATTACTTTCTGTCGATACAGCTGAAAGATTAATAAGGCAGGACTCTGCAATATATTGAATAGCATAGAAAGTAAATGAAAAGTAAAAACTCACGCATAGTTAACTCACAAAGGAAATGGGAACAAATGCTCCAACACAATCATATTGAAAATGGAAGGTGATTGTGCTTTAATACACTTAAACATGCTTCACATGTGTTTCTCTAAGTTAGAATTCTTAGAATAGTCTCTTTGTAACAAACAAAAAGGCCTGTCTCTTGACAGGGCATCACACCACTCTGAATGATTTTTCATTTTGGTCATTCTCATAAGTATACTCGAAGGTAACAGGGGAGAATGAAGTGGCTACTAGCTAGTGCTAACAGACCGCACACTGGTATTCCAAAAATAAAGCGGGACAAAACGGTGATATAAGCCTCCTAGACAGGAAATAGAATGAAGTTGTCACTCGATAAAGGCCCATTGCCTCACCACAGTCTCCCCAGCACAAGTTTGTCTTAAAAAATAAATAAATAAAACACATGAAATAAGCAAATAACTCACTCACCCTTAGGTCCCACCTAGCTAAATAAAAAGGTTCTTATAAATGGTAACAGAATATAGAGCCATGTAGAGTGGGATCACGTAAGCAAGTATGAAAGGAAAGGAAATCCTACATTCCGGACCTTACATATCGCTTCAGAGCCTCCCCTGACCTTATGAATCAAACCTATTCAGATACACACTGATTAGAAGATCATAATTTCCACACACTAAATCGGAACATATAGTTTGGGAAATGTGTTAAGTCATTTACTCTCTTCAGAAAAGCCCTCCAAGTTTATTCAAATGATATTCGATACTGTCATATATTTAACATATTGCCTTTACTGGAAATATTTCAATTACATAAAATTAACACTAAAAAACCTGAGCAAGATTATCACCTTTTACCGAACATATGACCCTTGTTGGAGAAGTTAACAGCTAACATCCCTAGCTGAATCCTAACACCCTCCCTAGGAATGGGAACATAAGGTGCGCATTCCCCAGGGCACAGCACAACCCAAACTGTCAGCTCTCAATAATAACGGTGAAAGTTCTGAATAAGCAGCCCTGAAATAGATGCCCCTTTACCAATGCTTCATAATCTCCATGTCTTTTCCATTTTCCTCCTGTTATATTTCAAAATTTTCGCATCTTCTTTATGAATTATCTCCTTCAGTTCCTACTCTGATCATCTGAATAAAAGAAGTGCTCCTCTGGCCCAATTTTCTTGCAGAACTTTGCCAATCTGTTTTAGAACTTTCTCTCCTTTCTCTCACACTACTGATTTCCGTCCTTTAATCTGTAAAGACAAGGCTGAAAATTCTTAGCATTCAACTCCTTGAAGAGAATTGTGAATATCTCTATTTTCCTAAATATTTCCAAATCAATATCTTTGCTGACAGTATTCTCCATAGTGTTAAGAGGAAAGGACACTTGATTAGGAATTAGAAAACCTAAATTTAGTTCTACCTCTGACGCTACTGTGGGCATGTATTCAGGAAAATCTCTTGATATCTCTGGATCACAGTTCACTCATTATTAGCATAAAGAACAAGTCTATGTAAACTTACCCTGGTTATAAAATGTAGGATTTTATCTTACTCTAAGAAGGCTCTTCTGCCTGTCATAGGTTTCCTATATGGTAGACTAGAGGGAAAAAATTAAGCATAGATTAAAATCTCACCTCATTTTTTATAAGCTGTGTGTTCTTTGGTAAATTATTGAATGTTCCTGAACCTTGCTTTCCCATATGGAAAATAAAAATAATAATAAATACCTTACACGTGTGTTATATGTTTTATATATGGACTGCATCTAAAGGTTCCCCTGTTACCATTATTTAAGGCCCTATTCAAAACCCTTGCCCTCTTGGAGCTTTTCATGATTTATTCCATTTCAAGACACATAATATAATAAGCACTGAATGTTTTTGCTTGTTGTTTGGTGGTTTTTCTAATTTTTTAAATGTATGAACCATAATCTGGGATCAGCCTTTTCTTATTCAAAGTGTCTCTAGGTGTCTAGCCATTTCTTTCTCATGACTTTCACTTTTTACCTTGTATTATAGTAATTTTACTAGCTACATACTGCCCCTAAAACTTAATCTCCTGAAGAGTAGCAACTACATGTGATTAATTCTTGAGTACAGCATAATATTCATATTAGTGCCTAGCAGATAGTAGAAATGTCATAGTTATTGGGAGAATAAATGAATGAATTCACACCATGTATTATCTGACACCAAATTTCCATCTTTTTAAGGCATT
>PVKH010034523.1:0-11856 GCA_004027955.1 Chaetophractus vellerosus
GGATAGGCTACAGCTGGCCTTGTGGAGAGACGCAATGCAGAGAGTCTCATAGTCTTCAGCTGAACTCGTGAAGGAAACAGAAGCTAAGCCCTGAGAGAAACGCAGCCCCAGGAACAGAGGAACCTTGAAGCCTGAACCCTGGAGATGTCGGCAGCCATCTTATTCCAACACGTGGACTTGGGTGAGGGAAGAACTTTATGCTTTGTGGCCTGGTAACTGTAAGCTTCTACCCCAAATAAATACCCTTTATAAAGACCGACCAATCTTTGGTATATTTCAAAAGGCACACCTTTGGCTGACCAAAACAATGGCCCCTAATCAATTCCCAGACTTGAGACATTTTACATATCCAGAACCCCTTGAATGAGGAGAAGGCCAGGTCCCCTTGGGTAAGGATCCTGTTAAACTGCCAAACATTTATACAGTTAATCTTCCTCCAACCTTTCCCCAGGGAAACCTAAGGCCTTTTGCCAGAGTAACTGCATTAGGGAAAAGGAAATGATCAGACATTTTGGGGATTATTAGACACTGGCTCAGAAGTCACATTAATTCAAGGAGACCCAAAACATCACTGTTGTCCACCAGTCAGGGTCGTGGCTTATGGAGGTCAGTGACTGATGGAGTTTTAGCTCAGATCCATCTAGCAGTGAGTCCAATGGGTACCTGGACCCATTCTGCAGTTATTTCCCCAGTTCCAGAATGCATAATTGGAATAGACATACTCAGTAACTGGCAGAATCCCCACATTGGATCATTGCAGAGTGAGAGCTATTATGGTTGGAATGGCCAAGTGGAAGCCCCTAGAAATGCCCCTGCCTAGCAAAATAGTAAATCAAAGGCAATACCAGATTCCTGGAGGGATTGCAGAGTTTAGTGCCACCATCAAGGATTTGAAGGATGCAGGGGTGGTGATTCCCACAACATCTCCATTCAACTCTTCTATTTGGCCAGTGCAGAAAACAGATGGATCTTGGAGGATGAAAGTGGATTATCCTAAACTTAACCAGGTGGCAAATAGAGATGCTGTCTGGAGCCTTTGGCAGGCCCCTATGGGAGAATCACAATGCAGACCCTTAGGATTTTGGAGCAAAGCCCTGCCATCCTCTGCAAATAACTACTCCCCTTTTGAGAAACAGCTTTTGGCTTGCTACTGGGCCTTAGTAGAGACTGAATGCTTAACCATGGGCCATCAAGTTACCATGAAACCTGAATTGCCTATCATGAGCTGGATATTGTCTGACCCACCAAACCATAAAGTTGGGTGTGCACAGCAGAACTCCATAATAAAGTGGAAGTGGTATATACGAGATAGGGCTTGAGCAGGTCCTGAAGGCACAAGTAAGTTACTTGAGGAAGTAACCCAAATGCCCATGGTCACCACCCCCACCATGTTACCTACTCTTTCCCAGCCCAAAGATTTGGCCTCTTGGGGAGTCCCTTACAATCAGTTGACTGAGGATGAGAAAACTCGGGCCTGGTTTACAGATGGTTCTTCACGATATGCAGGTACCACTTGAAAGTGGACAGCTGTGGCACTGCAGCCCTTTTCTGGGATATCCTTGAAGGATAGCGGTGATGGCACATCCTCCCAGTGGGCAGAACTTCGAGTAGTGCACCTAGTTGTTCATTTTGCTTGGAAGAATAAATGGCCAGAGGTGCATTTGTACACTGATTCATGGGCTGTTGCCAATGGTTTGGCAGGATGGTCAGGGACTTGGAAGGAACATGATTGGAAAATTGATGACAAGGAAGTCTGGGGAAGATGTATGTATGGTATCTTTCTGAGTGGGCAAAAGGCATGAATGTATTTGTGTCCCAGGTGAATTCCCAACAGAGGGTGACTTCAGCAGAGATTGAGTTTAATAATCAAGTGGATAATATGACCCACTCTGTGGCTAATGCTCAATCTCTTTCCCCAGGCACTCCTGTCATTGACCAATGGGCTCATGAACAAAGTGGCCATGGAGATAGGGATGGAGGTTATGCATGGGTTCAGCAACATGGACTTCCCCTCACCAAGGGTGACTTGGCTATGGCCACTTTTGAATGTCCAATCTGCCAGCAGCAGAGACCCACACTCAGCTCCCGATATGATGCCATTCCTTGAGGTACCAGCCTGCTACCCAGGACTGGTTCACTACATTGGGCCACTTCCACCATGGAAGGTGCAGAGTTATGTTTTAACTGGAATAGACACATACTCTGGCTATGGGTTTGCATTTCTGGCACACAGTGCTTCTTCCAAAACTACAATCCACGGACTTACTGAATGTCTTATCTACCACCATGGCAGCCCATGGAATTCACTGGTCTTACCATGTTCCCCATCACCCTGAAGCAGCTGTATTAATAGAACGGTGGAATGGCCTTTTGAAGACTCAATTTTGGCACCAACTAGGTGGGAATACCTTGCAGGGTTGGGGCAATGTCCTCCAGGAGGCTGTGTATGCTCTAAGTCAGCATCCTCTCTATGGTACTGCTTCTCCCATAACCAGGATTCATGAGTCCAGCAAACAAGAAGTGGAAATGGGAGTGGCACCACTCACTATTACCCCTAGTGACCCACTAGGAAAATTTTTGCTTCTGTCCCTGCAACCTTAAGCTCTGCTGTTCTCTAGGTTTTAGTCCCAAAAAGAGGAATGCTGCCACCAGGGAACACTACAATGATTCCATTGAACTGGAAGTTAAGACTGCCACCTGGCCACTTTGGACTCTTCTTGCCTGTGAATCAACAGGCAAAGAAAGGAATTACTTTGCTGGCTGGGGTGATTGATTCTGACTATCAAGGGGAAATGGGACTACATCTACATAATGGGGGTAAATAAGAGTTTGCCTGGAATGCAGGAGATCCTCTAGGTTGTCTCCTAGTACTACCATGCCCTGTGATTAAAGTCAATCGAAAAATGCAACAAACTAATTCAAGTAGGACTAACAATGGCCCAGAATCTTTGTGAATGAGGGTTTGGGTCACCCCACCAGGCAAAGAACCATGGCCAGCTTGCTGAGGGTAATGGGAACATGGAATGGGTAATGGAAGAAGGTAGTGATAAATATGAACTTTGACCACATGATCAGTTACAGAAATGGGGACTGTAATAGTCATGAACCCTTCTTCCCTCTTTCATTATGAGTATGACTGTATCTGTACACAAAATTAATTTCTTGTTTTCTTCCACAACCTTTTCCCCTATCATATGACAAGTTGTATTAATTTCATGTCATAATTTTTAAGGATATCAAGTTTAAGAGTGAATATTGCCCAAGATCTTGCATCATATCCTGTGGGGAATTAATGTGTTTCTGGTTGTACACAGGGGAGTTAAACATTGGTAGGCAGAAATATATATGTGTGCTTTTATGTTATTGTTTTTACTTATAGACTAAATATTGTTTATGGTAATGTGTATGGTTCCGATTTGACAAGGTATGGACTGTGATGGTTAAGCTAATGTGTCAACTCAGCCAGGTAATTGTGCCCAGCTATTAGGTCCAACAAGCACTGGGCTAATTGAGTTTACTTCATGAATAGCTGATTACATCTGCATCAATCAAGGAAATTGGATCAAGAATGGATGATGCTTTTATTCATTCAGTTGACTGCCATAAAAGGGAACTGACTTCAACATTCAGAGACAATTTCCCAGCTCATCATTTGACAGTGAACTTCTCCCATTAACTCATTATGGTCCCTTCATTGGTCTTTCATTGGAGCCCCTGGCTTGCAGCCTGCCTGCAGAACCTGGACTTGTGCATCCCCACAGTCATGTGAGAGACTCTTATTAAATCTTATATTTTTAACAGATATCTCATGTTGATTCTGTTTCATGAGAGAACCCTGACTAGAACAGCAGCCAATGAAATGTGTCTTTTCACATTGATTGTATGCATAAACAAGTTTATAGCAGCCAATTAATCATGTATCTTCCTAAGTTTTCAGAACTGAGAAACATACAGGATTCTCAGAATGTTAGGTAAAACCAGTGTTTTGACACTGACTGTTAATGAATACAAGTGCATAGAAGGCAAATGAAACATGTGTCTTGCTTAGTATTCAAAACTGAAGAGCATAATGCACTCACAGAGTGTTAGTTAAAACATTAAGTGTATGTGAAAAAAGTGCATAGCAATGAATGAAACATCTATCCCATTTAGTTTTCAAAACTGAAGAACATGCTACATTCACTGAGCACTAGGTAAAACCATGTTTTCACATTGATTGTACATGAAAACAAGTGCATATCAGCCAAATGAAACATTTACCATGCTTAATTTTCAAAACTAAAGAATAAATTAGGGGCCAGCTGTAGCCCAGTGGATAGGGTGCTGGTACACCACGTGGGAGGCCCCAGGTTTGGTTCCCAGGGACCTCTCCATGTGGGCAGACCACCTTGAGGAGACAAGCCACCTTGGGTGGGGCAAAGCCACCGTGAGTAGGGCAAAAAAGCCACCACAGGCAGGGCAAAGCTGCCATGGGCAGGACAAGTCACCCATGAATGGAGCTGAGCCACCCACAAAACTGAGCTGAGTCACCCGCAAAAAATGGAGCTGAGCCACCCATGAAATGGAGCTGAGCTGCCTGCAAAATGGAACAGAGCTGCCCATGGGTGGGGCAGGCCACCTACGCGGTGGGCTGATTCGGTGCATTGTCGCAATGGTGGGGAGACAAAAAAAAAGCAGACAAAAAAGAACATAAAAATGAACACACAGCAAAAGCATGCAGAAAGGGGGGATATGTAACAAAAAATAAATTGCATGCACTGAACATCAGGAAAAACCACAGCTTTTATGTGTTTGTAAGTGAAAACAAGTGAATAGTGGCCAATGATACATATATCTTGATTAGCTTTTGGAACCAAAGAACATACTGTGTGACTTAGCATTAGGTAAAAGTAGTGTAGTGTTTTGACAAAGATTTTAAGAGAATACAAGTGCCTAGTAAGCAATGGAAGACATACATTTCTTAGTTTAAAAAACTGAAGAACATACTGTGTTCAATGATCATTATGTAAAACCAATGTTTTGACATTGATTCAAAGTGAAAACAAGTGCACAGCAATCAATGAAACATGAATCATCTTTATTTTTCCAAACTGTACAACATACTCCATTTACTGAGCATTAGGTAAAACCACAGTTTTCATATTGATTGTTAGTGAAAACAAGTGCATAGCACCCAAAGAAACATTTTTCTTGCTTAGTTTTCAAAACTGAAAAACATAGTGCATTCACTGAGGGTTAGGTAAAACCAGGGATTTAACAATGATTGGAAGTGAAAACAAGTTTTTAGCAACCAATAATACATGTAACTCACCTAGTTTTCAAAACTGAAGTACATACTCTATTCCTGAGTGCTAGGTAAAATGTGATTTCTTATTGATTCTAATAAAAAATGAGTGCTTTTCAGACAATGAAACATGCATCTCCCTTTTCAAAACTTAGGAACATACTGCATTCAATGAGTGTTGAGTAAAACCAGTATTTTTTAGATTTATTTTAGTTATTTATTTATTTTATATCCCCCCTTTCTGCTTGTTCCTTCTGTGTTTATCTTTGCATTCTTCTGTGTCTGCTTGTGTCCCTCTGCTGCGGTGATCCACCAACTCAGCTCACTATACAGTGGCCTGCCTGCTTATGGCAGCTTGCCCTGCTCATGGGGGTTTGCCCTGCCCATGGGGGCTTGCCCTGCTTGTGGTGGCCTGCCCTCTTGAGGTGGTCTGCCTGCTCAAGGAAGCCCCAGGAACTGAACCCAGGGCCTCCCATGTGGTAAACCGGAGCCCTACCAATTGAGCCACAGCCAGTTCCCAAGTATTTTGACTTTATATGTGAAAAGGATTGCAAAGCAGCCAATGAAACATGTATCTCTTTTAGTTTTCAAAACTGAAGAAAATATATCCACTATGCATTAGGTAAAATGAGTTTTTTGACATTGATTGTAGCTGAAAAAGGTGCCTAGATGCCAATGAAACAAATATCTTCTTTAGCTTTCAATACTGAAAAACATATTGTATTCACAGAATGTTAAGGTTACCAGATGTTTTCACATTGATTGCAAGTGAAACTAAGTACATAGCAGCCAATGAAATTTGTATCTTGTTTAGTTTTTGAAAATTCAGAACCTACTGCATTCACTGCTGGTTAGGCAAAACCAGTGTTTTGACATTGATTGTAAGTGAAAACCAGAACATTGTCAATGAAACATGTATCTTCTGAGTTTTGAAAACTGAAGAATATACTGCATTTACTGAGATTTAAGTAAAGCCAGAGTTTTTACATTGATTGGAAGTGTAAGCAAGTGCATACCAGACAATGAATCATGTATCTTGCAGAGATTCCAAAACTGAAGGACACACTGCCTTCACAGAGCATTAATTAACTCCAGTGTTCTGACATGGTAGTACATGAATAAAAGTGCATAGCAGGCAATGACACATGTATCTGGTTGGGTTTTCAAAAATGAAAAACACACCTCATTCCCTGAGGGTTAGGTAAACCAGTGTTTGGACATTGATTGTAAGTGAAAACCTGAACATAGTCAATGAAACATGTATCTTCTTCATTTTCAAATATGTAGAATATAATGCTTTAAAGAGCATTTATTAAAATCAGTGATTTCACATTAGTTGTAAGTGAAAACAAGGTCAGAGCAGACAATGAATCAAGTATCTTGCAGAGTTACCAAAATTGAAGAACATACTATGTTATCATAGTGTTGCTTAAAACCAGTGTTTTGACATTGATTGTAAGTGAATACAAGTGCATAGGGGGCAAAGAAACATAAATTGCTTAATTATCTAAGTGGAAAAACATACTGCATTTCCTGAGTGTTATGTAAAAGCAGTGTTTTCACATATATTGTAAGTAATAACAAGTGCATAGCAGCCAATGAAACACGTACCCTGTTTAGTTTTCAAAAATGAAAAACATACTGTATTCACTAAGTTAAGGTAAATCTGGTATTTTGACACTGTAAGTGAAAACAATTGCATAGCACCCAATGAAAAATGTATCTTGCTTAGTTTTCAAAATTAAGAACATATGTATTCATGGAGCATTAGGTAAAACGAGTGTTTTCACATTGATTGTAAGTGAAAAAAAGTGCATAGAAATCAATGAAACATGTATCTTGCTTAGTTTTCAAAAAGAAAAAACATACTGAAATCACTAAGGTTTAGGTAAAACCAGTGTGTGGACATTGAACATATGTGAAAAGAACTGCATAGCAGCCAATGCAACAGTATTCTCTCATGTTAGGTAAAACCAATGCTTTGATATTGATTGTTAGTGAATACAAACACAGAGCAGTGAATAAAACATGTATATGCCTTAGTTTTCAATTCTGAAGGAAATACTGCATATAATGAGCATTAGGTAAAACCTGTGTTTTGACATTGATTGTAAGTGATTACAAGTACATTGCAACAAGTGAAACATGTATCTTGCTTAGTATGCAAAACTGAGCAATATATTGCATTCACTGAGCATTATGTAATATAGTGTTATCATATTGATTGTACATGAAAATAAGTACAAAGTAGTCAATGAAACATGTATCATTCTTAGTTTTCAAAACTGAAAAACATACTGTATTCCCAGAGGGTTAGGTACAACCACTGTTTTGACATTGAGGGTAAATGAAAATAATTGTATGCCAGGCTGTGGGGAAAAATCCTTGAGATATTAATTTCCAGCTTGAGAATAAAAACAGTTTCTGAAATGCCTGACACTGGCTCAAAAGGAAAACCTTGAGGGCACTGTTTGAATTCTTGCTGGCACCAAGACTCAAGGGTGAATTTAGGATAGACAAAATGTGTAAACCTTGACTGCAATGTTTCTTTTTCATGCAAATTCTGAGAACAATGAATCACTTGTCATCCCCTCTGTAGGTACCTGGAAACTTGCCCTGCTAATAAAAGTTCTTGGCTGTCTTTGCTTCAAGGCTAGCATTATTGATACATTCTGCTAGGCCCCTGACCCCAGCTTTTCTCTTAACCTTTTTGTCTTGTCTTTCTTATAGCATGATACCCTTCACTGAGTTATGCAAACTTATTGCAACACCTGGCATCCAGCATGGTGCATGAAGGAAAGAAGGCTCTGACAGATCAGAAACTTTGAGGAAAAATTTAATGCCATTGATAGCAGAGGCTGAGAAGAGGTGAATGTTCCCCATTTGAAAAATTCCTCCTTTGCTCTGAATAAATGTGTTAGGGTGACCCTGGGACAAACTTCTCTTTCTGGTGAATATAAACTGTTCCTTCTTTCTTTGCTTCACACTCATGGTGTAAATGTTAAAAAACAAAGTATTGAGGATTTATTTGTGTTTGTATAGAAATATTGCTATTTGTTTCCCAAAGAAAAGGAACTCTTGATGGTAAACAATGGAAAGAGGTGGTTTCTCAACTAAAAAAGGAATATTGGGTAGGAGAGCCTATTCCTGTTCATGTATGGTCATTGTGAAGTTTAATCTCTTTAGCTCTTGAACCGTTGTAGTCTGACTCTGATAGGGAGGACTCTGATACTGAAAAGAAAAGCATAGAAAAGGAAACTGTTTCAACTGTTTTAGAAAAGGAACATGTTTTGTAAAATAAAAAAAAAACAATCTTGATTGCCTTTGCACTCCAGTACAGGCAGTGGCCACAATGGCCCGTGAAGAATCCTGCTTAAAGGAGGAATAAAAAAGACCTCATCATAGAAGAGGCTATGACCTCTCCTCCTTTAGCTAATGTTACAGTTACAAATGCTTCTACATTACAAAAAGGCATCTAAGAGGCTCAGTTAGCTGGAGACCTGGGTGCTTATATGTACCCTGTCTGAGTGAGCCCCATAACTCATAATGTTGATGTGCCACAGGGAGGAGAGCAATTTACTCATACTCCTCTAAATTTTAAGATACTGAAAGAATTAAAGGAAGCATGTGCTAAGTATGCACCTAATTCTCCATATACTTTGGGAATTTTGCCAGGGATCTCTCAAACTGAAAGGCTGATTCCCTGGGGCCTTGATCAGTTGGCTAGAACCTGCCTCACTGAATCTGAATTTTTACAATTTAAGACGTGACGGGTTGACGAAGCTCATGTTGTTGCATCCCGCAATGCCAGTGCTAATCCTCCAGTGAATGTAACATTTGAACAACTCATGGGTTCTGGAGGATATTTAGGTAATCATGCCCAACACTAGTACTCTGATGTTGTGATAGTGCAGTGCTGCCTTTGTTGTTTGCATGCCTGGGAGAAAAATTACATCTCCAGAATCAGTGACTCCCTCATTTGCACATGTAAAGCAAGCCCCATCTGAACCATATGTTGAATTTTTAGCTCACCTTAAAAAATCTCTTGAGCACACTGTGACAAACCCAGCCTTTCAAGATTTATTGCTTCAAATCCTGGCCTTTGATAATGCTAACAGAGTGTCAAAAACCCTTAGACCCATGAAAATGGCTGGGGTCACTCTTGAAGAGCATATGAAAATGTGCCAAGATAACTGCTCAGAGCAGTGCAGAAATTGTTTTAACTGTGGGTAGGCTGGTCACTATAAAAAATATTGTAAAATACTGCCCTCTCAAACAACAGTGCCTGTTTGGAATTCACAGTGGACTAATGTGCCCTGCTGTGTGCCCAAAATGTTGGAAGGTAGCTCACCGGATCAGTCACTGCAAATCTAAATTCTATATAGATGGGAGGCCGATTCAGCATTCAGGAAATGCTATGAGGAGCCTGCACCAGAGCCCTGGCATGCAATTCTGGGCACAACAATTCCCTGTTCATGCACCTCTGCCCATTTTGGAGAGGCCATTTGGAGGATCACAGACCTTACCCCTACTACAAGCAGAAGTGTAGTCTTAGCTCTGCCTTCTAATACAAATATTATGCCTACTCCCTCTAGCAATCCTCACATAGCACTGGAGTAATAAGGTCCCCCAAAATACTATAGGCCTTATTCTAGGGTGATCAGGACTAATGTTAAAATGAACAAATGTGCACCCAGGAGTCATTGATGAGGATTATAAGCACTAGATTAAGGTTATGATTTCAGTCTTAGCTCCCTTCAAAATTGTCCAATGTGATAAAATAGCTCAGTTACTCTTCCTTCCTTATCAAAAAATAAGAGGTAACTTGAATAAAAGAATTGGGGGCTCTAGCACTACCAGAAATCAATCCATTTATTGGCAATTGCACCTTACTCAACAGTACCCAGAATGCAAACTTATAATCAATGTCAGGTCATTTATAGGTCTAGTTGATACAGGTGCAGTTGTTTCTATTATTTCCTTACAGAATTGGCCATCCACCTGGCCATTGGTAAAATTACAATTTCCCATGCAGGGAATTGGTAAGGTGGATGTTGTCCATCAAAGCCAATCTATTCTTCCTTGTTAAGGACCAGGTTGCCAGTCTGGAACTATTCAACCTTATGTCCTGGATATAGCAGTAAGCTTATGGGGTTGAGACTTAATGGAACAATGGGGGGCATATGTCACCAATCCCCACTTATATCCATTAGCAAAGAAAGTGATCTCAAACATGGTGTTCAATCCTCTTGAACATTTAGGCAAAACAAATACAAATTAAAAGACAAAATTGAGGTTAACAATAAACCCCATAGAGAAGGCCTAGGATATCCAAATTTATAATAGGGGCCACTGTTCACACAGCACCTGTGCCCATACAATTTAAATGGAAAGTGTCCATTCCTATATGGGTGAAACAGTTGCCCCTTACTAGTGAAAAATTAGGAGTCCTTCAGAATTTGGTCACAGAACAACTTGAGGCTGGCCATATAAAACCATCAGCTAGCCCTCGGAATTCACCGGTATTTGTCATTAAAAAGAAATCCAGCAGGTGGTTCATGCTCACTGATTTATGAAAAATTAACTCTGTTATAATCCCAATAGGATCCCTTCAACTTGGGCTTCCATCTCCTACAATAATTCCAGTGGACTTGCATTTAATAGTAATTGACTTCAGATACTGTTTCTTTACCATACTGTTAGCTTAAAAGGACAGAGAAAAATTTCCTTTTTCTATACCAGCTCTTAATTATTCCAAACCTATGACACATTTCCAATGAAAGTTTTATCTCAAGACATGATGAATAGCCCTATAATATGTCAAGCTTTTGTACATCGGGCTAGTCTTCCAGTTTGATTGAAATTCCCTACCACATCTATCATTCACTATATGGATGATATTCTTTTTTAAAAAAATTTATTTATTTTATATATATAAATATTTTAGGATACATATATTACATAAATGTCACACAGCAACCTTAGGAGTACCCATATGCTGCCCTCCCACACCTCCCACAACCTCCCACATATATATCATTCATCAGTGTGGCACAACACCTGTAAAAGATATAAAAGTTTTGGGGCTTTGCCATCAAGTATGGACCATAGCTCAGACTGTAGACCACTCTCTCTCCCCTACAGTTCTGCATGATACATGATGATATAAAATGGCCTAAATCCTCCAATGCAACATCACCCAGCACAATTCCCAAGTCCCAAAAAAAGCCCCCATATTACAATTGTCCTTCCCTCTCCCTGCCCCCAAAGCATCCACTGGCCCCTGGCTCCACATAATGTTGTAATTTCTTCCATTGCATGAATCACAAGTCTATAACAGGACACCAAGTCCATTCTAGCCCATAGTTCTTCCCCCAATCCCGAGGAGTCTGGGATGGTGATGTCCCCTCCACCACCAAGTGAGGGGGGCTTATATCCTGTGGATACAATGGAAGAGTTGTCCTACCTGCAGCTGCAGGCTTTCTCCATTCTCCAGGATAGCCATTGTCCATCATCATCTCCCAACTAGGTGTCCATTGAGTTGTAGAGTAGGAATTGCAGGTCCACAGAGC
>PVKH010034524.1:0-11860 GCA_004027955.1 Chaetophractus vellerosus
GCCCAAGCTGGTCTTTTAAATATTCTACCTTGATCATGCTATTTTCCCAGGAAATTGATTGATTGATTCAAAAAATAGGTTTAAGGATTTCTATGCAAGGTTTACATTTTCTCCTATCCTTTCTTCCTCTACACCTAAATAGATCATTGTTAAGTACCACACCTTTCTCTGAAAAGGATGCCCTGAATAATCCAGGTCACAACACTCCCCCTTTTCTGAGATTCTTATTTTAGTACAGCTGGCACATACATGTCTCTCACTAAAAGATATTATGCCATTAATGAGCTTATTTTTATCACAGGTATTTTTTATACCCCGACGCCATGTTCAGTACACAGCATTAATAAATCAACATTTGGTGGCCAATTGATTTAAACGTTAAATCGGGAGCTGCCAATGTGGTTTCGAGATGCTTTGGTATTATGTCTGTTGGAAATTGTGCCTGAGTACTAGCATTTCAACAGCAGAGTCAGCCTGTTCTCTTCTTCTATAATATACAACTAATATGCATCTAATAGAGCCACGTGTATCTAACTGGAGTGCTCTTTCCTCCATTCTGACCTTTCTTTTCATAACCCGTGGGGAAAATGGCTTTGATGTCTGGGATGCAGTAAACTACGCGTCAATGACCTTTTGCAGGGTCCTGTGCTCTGCCTGGGAATTCAGCTGTGGCTGTATTGGACAGGGTAGAGCAATCACAGATGGAGGCTAAGGAGTTATATTCCTGCAATCAGGTCAAGATGAGCTGTCATTTTTACTGCTCATCTCTTATCAGCCCCTCTGTTATAATGAGGAGAATTCTCCTACTACGCAGTTTCACCACGTATAAATTATTCATACATTGCGGAACTGTTTGGTGCATGAACATACGAGTACATATCCACCCATGTGCAGTGTGTTCCTGTCGTTTAAAGATGACATTTCGAGACAGGCGGCTTGATTTCAGGTCCCTACACCAAAACCTTTTACCGGAATGCTCTTGGGCAATTCAGATGGTCTGAATTTGTTTTCTCCTCAATCAAATTAAGATAATAAAAATACCATCTTCACAAAATTGTTGTGAGGATTAAACAAGGTACTATATGAGAACACTTTGTAATCTCTGAAGTGGAAAACCTGTTTCAGTCACCATGAGTAAAGAGTCCAAGCCCGTGAAATCAACCTAATGAGGAGCAGGTGTGGCTCAGTGGTTGAGTGCCTGCTTCCTTGGAGGTCCTGGGTTCAATCCCTGGTACCTCCTAATTAAAAAAAAAAAAAAGACAATCTGGAAAAGTATGGATGGCAATTACCATATAGGGCTTCGACAAGGAGACTTAGCGCCTGATGCTAAAAATTGATTCCTCCTGCTACACCTAACTCCTCTCCTCTTAACTATTTTTTCTTTTTTTTTCTTAATTTTTTCTTTTTTAAAAGATATTTAGATTACATAAATGTTACATTAAAAATATAGGGGATTCCCATATAGTCCCCACACTGCCCACATTTACCCCCATTAACAACATCCTTCATTAGTGAGGTACATTCATTGCAATTGATGAACACATTTTGGAGCATTGCCACTAAGCGTGGATTAAAGTTTCCATTGTAGTTTACACTCCCACACAATTCTGTAAGTTATGGCAAGATATATAATCCTCTTAACTATTAATCATATCAAACCTTTCAGTTACAAAGAGAATTTAGGCATCATGTCTGCATTTTTAATCTTCCTGCAAACTCAGCTATGATACTTTTGGTATACAGTACCACTCAGAGACACCCCAGATGCGCTATAATCAAATCCTTTGAAAGAGCATAAATACTTTGCACTTCTAGGGCCATTAAAATCTCTCCTGTTAGGGACAGGGGTCTCCTGATTATCCGCTCCACACAAGATCAAGGCGTGGTGTATTATTTGATAAATAATGCATTTGGATGGCCTGACCCCCGTCCTCCCCAGCCACGCAGCTCCCGCACCCCCACCCCGCCCTTGCAGAGGGCTTCCCTTTAGAGAGTGAAAACAGAATTAAAATACTGTCAATAAAGTGCCAGAGCGAGTGTAGCGTCCCGTGCGTCGATAGCCTGTGTGTGGAGGATAAGAGCGTTGACTGCCTGCTAATCTATTCCCAGATGGAGGTGGATACGGAGGAAAAGCGCCATCGCACACGCTCCAAAGGTGTTCGAGGTACGTCGGCGGATTCGCTAAATCACTGGAGGCCCAGCTCAGGGTGACCTTCATCCTTCAGAACCTCTTTGCACGAGTCATGCTGACCCCCTGCTTTCACACAGCCTTTTTGGTAATTTTCTCTAGAAGAAGGGTACTTGTAATAGATGATAAATTTTTATATATTTTCCATCTCTCTGCAGTTCCCGTGGAACCAGCCATACAAGAGCTGTTCAGGTTAGTGCTCTGCGGGTAAAATGTATCCCCATTAGCAATTTAGAAAATTCATGCCTTTTAATGGGTATAATGCACTTGCGAGTTCATTGGTGGTTTGCTCATGCCCTGCTGCACTGATGAAATTAATTCCCCTGAGACTTGCTAATAAAAAGCATCCCCTAATTTCTCCCCCTCCTTGCAGTTATTTGATTTCTCTTTCTTTGTTGCCCTCCTTCTCTCTAGTACGCACTGAAGCTTTCAGTATAGTCTGTCTGCAGCACACGGACACCTGTGTAATTAATTCTTTCCTGTTGCAGCTGTCCCACCCCTGGCTGTGACGGCAGTGGTCATGTTAGTGGCAAATACGCAAGACACAGAAGGTAATGCCTGCTTTTTTTCACAATGTAACTCAGAGGACTTGGTAACCGCGTTGTCTCCAGGGATCGAATTTAGGCACCCACCCCAAAGGATGAAATACGTGCTATGCTTTTCTTTTTCTCTCTCTCTCATGTAGACTCAGCCTTCTGACTCTTGCACAGAATCTCAAAACATAAGTCATTCTACCTACCTCGTGGGGTAAAATTATGATAATACACACGATGACACAAATTAAGAGTGGCCTTGCCTTCATTTTTCCCTCTACGCGTATAGGATACTCAGCAAGCTGACAACTCTGTAGAACCTCCCGCTGTTTCACTGAGAAGGCTTATTTCTACTTCCCGATTTTCTCATTCTCGTAGCTGCAGGATGATAAATCAGGGATGGTGAATTAAAACGCAGCCTTTTTGACCTTTTTGTACTAGTGCGGTTTCTATCATTTAACAGAGTTCATCATGGGAAACAAAGCCTAAACTTGGCACCTCGGCAGCTGTGAGATGAGGTTACATCGGGAGGGGAGAGTGGAGGACAGATCACGCTAATGAGATTTGGGGACTCGAATGATTATTTTATCCCCGTAAGGACAGTGATTTCAGGTTTTTAACAGTGATGGGTATAGAGGACATCTAGGAAATAATATTGTTAGGTAATTATTGCTAAAAATGCATCCCAGCAAAATTATGTCTCACACAACTATGGCTAAAAGTCACACAGAGCTCAATCTTTAGATTTTTTTATTTTATCTTATTTTTCTGGTAAGCATTTTCTTCTCTATAAAATAAACCCAATTTACCTTTCAACAAGAAGATTCCAATTATAATGACTTGGGAATGTCCATAGCCTATAATAAAATTTGAGCTAATTTTTCACAAATTAGAGTGCTCAGACTAAAGTTATTCCAATCTAACAAACCACCAAAAACCATATATATGTAATCGAAACTCAGATGCGAAAGCAGGTGTGACTGCACCACCCCAGGTTGACGTTTTTTGTCTACTCTCTTATATTTTATATCCTTTTCAGCTGAATATTAATTTATGGGTGAAATCAAGCAATTATTTCGATTGTCCTTCAGCAAAATCAAGGGGGAAATTACAAATTACTCCCAAAATCCCCATGCTAGCACGGAAGGAGGCAAGGAATTTTTAACGAGCACCCATGATGACATCAGACTTCCTCTGTTATATACCAAGGGAAGATGGTCACGTATTTTGTAAGGAATTATGTAATTTGAATTATCACATTTAATGTATTAATTACTTTAATTGTATGAAAAAGCAAATTATGAAATTCCATGGTTTAAATTAGTTCATTTAAATGGTATATTATTTTATGAAGGAGTATATATTAAAACTTTAATCTGAAAAGTTAAAAACATACATTGTTTATGATTTCAATGAAAAACAAGCTAGTAAACAGTGAGTGAAATATAATTTCCACCCAATCATTTCTTGATTAGTCAATAGTTAAACGTTATCATTTAAAATGTTACCAAAATAAATTATTAAATTTGGCTAAAAGTGTTAATTAGACACAGTTTTGCAGGAAAATCATAACATTTCCAAAGAATTATTTCATGCATTCATGTTCTTAACCAAGTTATATTTCATTAAGATATCTATTGATGTGCCCCTGTGTGATAGATACACACATCTGTTTATGAAATATCTTTCTTTGCTTTAAAAAAGAAAAGTGGAGTTACTTTACGATAGGTTGGGTATGATTTGAAGCTGGCCACACTTCATGTTCCTTTTGAGACATGATGCTAATGGTAGGCATAGAATAGCCCAAATCTATGATTAGGTGCTGATTAGGTGGTATTTTAAGGAGAATTCACAGAAACCTTCAAACTGGAAAATTATTCAACATTTTTATAACTTTAAAATAATATGTCATCATTTCCCCATGAATCATATTGTATATAATTATTAGAATTCTTATTGTTTTTTTCACCATATAATGAACATTTATTTGCTAAACTATCTTATAGAAAGACTCTAAAATCAAACAATTTCTTATTTAAACAACATAAAGCATAATCCCAATCTCCTCCATCAAAAGCCTACTCCATAATTGAAGTACCGAAAACCCATGTATTCTACTGCTAACAGAAAGGGGGAAAATATTTACTAAACTTCCACAGGAGAACTGTATAAACCTGGCAGTGGTTAAGTACCCACGAGTACTAACGAGTCTCAAAAATTAACTGGAAACCTAAACTTAACATGAATACTTATTTGTTCTCAATAAAGCTTAGAAAATGACCATCTATTAAGTATGCAATGGTGTTAGTTACATTATATAAAGTGATCAAAATAATCAAAGTAAAGTAGCCAAACTGGATTTCAAAACCAATAGAGGTAAATCACTAGATGTAAACAAGAACTTTTAAAAGCCATCCTTTAGCACCTATTTAAAACAAGAATTCAGGACTGGAATCTTCAGAATTTTCTAATATCTTGAAAATCCCCATCTTCTCTTTAATTGGTCTTGAGGCATTCATTTGATCAATGAGATCATTTCAATCTAACAACAGCTCTAGATCTTTATCGCTAATGACCTTCTCTCTTGATCCTTTCACTTCCCTTTCATAATCTCTAGATTTTAATAATTCCATTAATTCCTTATGAATTCCTATTATTTTAATAGAATAGTTGATTGAGAGATATGATGGGGTATAGCCAAAGAAGAGCTATTTCTCAGTCAGGAGACCCAGGTTCTAGTTTCCCCTATACCACTAATTAGCTGAGGGAATTTGGACAAGTTACTTAGCACTTACGGATTTTAGTTTGTTTGATTTTAGAATGAGAGTGTTGCAGACTTTGTTACAGAAAACTAATGACCATTCTAAAATTATGTCACTGTATAAACTTTCCCTTGAGAAACTGATCAAGTGAGGTTTTCTAAGTTTTATTTTTTTATATCTATATATTATTAATAATTTTAAACTAAAGAAGATATTTGAATTTCTTCAACTGAAAAAGTGCTCGTTGTTGTAATGGCTAAGACTCATCTATGCATTGACATTTTATGGCTTGCTCTTTTTGTTAAGATTTCAATTATTTTGGCTTTGTTTTTTCGGGTTTTTAAAGATTTACTGAGTGCAACCATTTCTCCGTCCTGGCATCTACTCATGTACATTAATATATGCACACACTCCACAAACACAGTTCTGAGATTTACATTTCCTAGAAAGTCAGGCAAAAGAGTGGCTGCCAAGGATTTGGCTTTTATGAGATTTTCTGGCCTTTTTCATCTTTTAACTATAAATTTTCCAATGAACATATTCTGGGAGGGGCCACAATTTCATTTCACTTATACATCACATCAGTTCGTAACTAAATAAAAACTTATTTTAGTATGTTAATATATCTATTTATTTGAACATGCAAAAGATAATTTCAAGCATATGTGGGGAATCAGCAATGTAAAAAATCAGAATTTGTTTTAAATAATATATCACAAGGGATTAAAAGATACCCACCATTTAGTCCTTTGTTTTTAACACATAAAACTTTTCTAAGAAAATCAAGTATGTGTCAAAAGTTTAGTATACCATTTTATTGCTTTGTAGGACAGACACTGCCCTGAGTGGTTAGTCATGCTTCTTCAATAACTTTTCAGCCATCTATGATAGCTGCTAGAACAGCTCACTTAATTTTCTTTTATTTTTCATTGTGGTAGAGGGAGGTTGTGGGTTTGTAAGAAATTGGGGATAATAGAGGAAAATCAATCATTGACAATATTTGTGAAAGGAGACAAGTTTTTTAAAAATCACAATTGAAGATCATGTTTAAACTTTTTGTGAGTAAGCATTAACATTGTATTAGTTATTTCTCTGGTTAGTCTACCTTAATTCAAAAACTGTGCCCTTAAATAAATGTTTATCAGTCTATAGGTCTTTGGTTTGTGTTCATAATGCATAATAGTCAGTAGTTCAAAAACGATCTGAGATAGCTGATAATAAACATGTACAACTGGACAGTTAAAATTAAATTAAAGAGATAAATTAGGAGCGACATAAGGGAAATGGAATCAGAAATGTACTGGAAATCCAAGATAGCTCAGCAGTTTTAATGTAGTCTCAACTTTAGTTCTGATCTCTTGGCAGCCAATGCAAAAATGAAAAGAAAATGGAAATAGAATCCCAATTATTTGATTAAAGGATTATATCAATACCTAAGGAGAAACAGACTCTCTTGGCACCAAAGCTAAATATGTTTGAATTCCCATATATCCACAGCAGAGATCCATGCTCAGTCAACATTTTTGTGCCATGACACAGGTACTCAAGGCCAAGCCTGTTACTAAGCTAACAAATATACCAAATATTTATTTTACAATGTATCATTAATACCCTGATACATGAATTTGCCATTTGTTTTTCCTACATGAAACTTTGTATTATTAGCATATAATTATTACCAGAACACCAAGAAAAGTGCAATCAGGGCTAGAAGTAACTCTCGTATTAGGAACAAAAAACATTAACATAAGCTTTTCTGTACATAGCAGATTTGACCTTTTATTTTGACTCATAGTATTATATTGCCACGCACATGGCTCAGTATATTCTGCTACTCTGCCTGCACATGACTTTTTTAAAATGATACTTAGCTATAGAGACATTGATATCTCAAACACGGGATCCAATCAGAGAGCTTATTTTACAGATGCAGAAACTAAATCCTAATCATCTTTAAGTGAGTTTCCCAAAGTTTAGTTATTTGACTCCTGAGTCCATGGAAGGGAACTTCCTGGGTTTCCCCCGCTCTCTCAACCCTGAATTTCTTCATTCCCCATTGTGCGAACAGGCTTGTGACTTCTAAGCATTCAAAATGCCCCTGAGATGAAAGAAAAGCCAGTTTCCCGTGTGCCTGCAGGTAGATCTGGCAGCTGGGTGGTGGGGGGAAAATGCAATACTTGGAAGCCACCGGACTTGAAATTCAGGAAGTTGCTGGAATGTTTCTCAACCTGACCTTCTCCCAAGGTCTAGTTGGCAGAGAAGCCTCCAGGTGAGGGGTCTAGTAAATCGATCTAAACCCAAACAAAGCAGGCGACTAAGTGTGAGCCACAGCACATCCAATGTGGATGGTCTGGAGATCCTGCTGCTGAGCTCATTCCCAAATGTCAAACACCTGGAAAGAGCGGGTGGCCCACATGGCCATTCTTAGGGGTCTCAGCGTTTTCTGTTGGCAACTCCCAAACCCAAGATCAACACCTTTATAGAAGTGGGGCGTGTGTTAAGAAAGAAGCTACACTTATCACTAGAATAGTTTTAATATGGCTCATGTACCAGATAAAGAGATTGTTTTAATCTAGAATATTACTAAAACAAATATTTTAGGGAATTAGCTGAAAAGTCTAACACATTTCTGCAATACTATATTTTTGCACATTTGACTAAGATTGAAAATTCCAGCGGCTTATATTCAGAGTTAATGTTTCTTTTTCTCTCCATGTTGATATAATGTGGCATTTGTGTTAAAGATAAGATGAAACAATGTTTAGAAAGGCAATATTTGTAGAAACTAATTTTATAGCTAAAGTTGGGGTCATTTCTTGATCTTAAAGGTATTTTTAAAATTTTCCCAACAAGAATGAGAAATAGGAATAGTCAAAAATAATTCGTGTCTCTTACAAATTAGTAGTAAACAATGTTGAGGAATTTGAGGTTATAGCCTTACTTGTAATAATTACACACTACTGGAACATATTAAATTAATTGGATTCCTTGACTTATTCCTAAATAGGTTTTTGTATGAATCCCAATGTACCACACTCACACACAAAGAAGTTACAGGCAAGGGATTCATTCTTTATATATGTTTTTTCTTCTCTGTACCTTTTGTGAACCCACTGGATTTACTTCTAAAATGTAATTTCACTTACATTTCCCTTTTGCTGTAATTTTTTAAAATTACTCCTTTATTGAACATAGAGTTCTAGTGAAATAGTTGACCCATGATTTAGTTTTAGAGTTTTTTTGCACTCTAAACTAATAGCCACAAGTTAGGTGGCCGAGTTTTGGTATTATATTTAAATCGTTCCCAATTTAGAAAACACTGAGTCAAATCACTTGATCTTGAAACTTTAAAATTAAAAGCTTCCAATGGTAGCTCTCCTTTTTTATTAGAAAGATATTGAATTTTCTCTGGCTTGTTGTGCCATATTTCTTATTCAGATTTTTTTTTTTTTCAATTTCGTATACCTTTTCACCCACCAGTGTGATTGCCATGGCGGCAGCCTTGGGTGAATAATTGCCTGTCTTCACGGGAGCATGTTCGGGAGCTAAAGTCGAGTGCTTGCTTCCTGATGTATGCCTCATTTGGATTCTTCCAACAGCCTAGGGGTTGTATTATTCATGCCTTGACAGATAGCACTCACTAAAAGCTTTGGAACAGAGCCACGTACTGGCAGGGAAATAGTGAAGCATTGCAACTTGCAACTGAGAGCAGCATCTATAATCAAAAAAAAAAAAAAAAAAAGAGGAAGAGGAAGAAAAAGAAGGAACAGAGAGAAAGAGAAATCCCTATACCTCCCTTATTCTGGTTTCACTTTGATGAAAATTTCATTTGCATTAAAATAAAATACCCTCAAAATAATTACATTTTTGGTAACCATGCTTGAAAGTTTAACACAATTTTCCACATTTAATTGCAAAGCTGATTTTAATTAGTGAGGCCCTGCATGTGAAAAATGAAGATTCACTTGGGTGCATGTAACACATTGCGGTGTCTACCGAATGCTCTAATTAATGTATGGCTGCTGTACAACAGGGGGCACTGTGGGATGTTTATGAAAAATTCCGGGCACGCAGCTACCGAGCCAGTCTCTGTATTTTACTTCATGAATCCATAAGAATAAATAACTCCCCCCACCCTTTCCTCTTTATGAGACATCATTGTGCATGCCATCACTCCATCCATAAACTTTATGGCATGCCTGTCCTTTTTACTATTTGTCACTGATATTATAAATCAGAAGTTAGGGCATACATATTTTAACATTAATTTGATAGCATGACACAGTTGCACACAGAGCAAAATTTTTGAGATCTAGGGACTCATTTGTGTGAAGCGGAGACTCAAAGCCAGTGGATTTCCCAAACTCGTCATCCCTCTGTTGCTTTAGCATTAATTATATGTGTGCAAATACACACAGCTCAGGCATAGCCTTTCTGGACTGTATTGGAAGTTAATCTTTATTGTCACAATAAATCCTCTCTTTTGCAGTGTGTCTGCCCAAATAATGCTCTGTGCTTTGTCTCTTTTGTCAGATATTTTAGAATACAGCGTAACGGACAGTGTGTTTAACTGAGAAACAAAGCATGCAATGCTTTTCAGGGCATTTTTTGATGTTTGACAAAATTAAATATATTTAAATAATTCCACATTCAGAGAGACAGAACATATGTATTCTCAGAAAGAGTATTAAAAATAATAAGGGATCTGATGAAGAATCTATGGTGTATACAATCTGTATTGGTCAAGTGTAGATTTAGCAATTATAATCTTTGATCTCTTGCTTAATGATTAAAAATATATAAATGTGGCTCTGAAACATCCACAGATTTTATACCAGAAGTCAGTGCATAGTGCAACTATTGCCTAGGGTTTACTCACCCAAAACCCCACAGTTCAGCTCTCGCTACCCCCATCTGGGTTGGGATTATATCAAATACGTGGCAGCAACTTTCAGATCTTGATGTGCCAGGAGATAGAATCCTGGTGTTGCAATGAAAAATTTAAAGGCAAGATGTCAGAGGGAGTTGACCCAGCTCTGCAATTACAACAACAACAAAATACACCTGCAAGTGATTGGCTTTGGACTCTGGAGAGGTACAAAGAGCTAGTTCTCCATCTTGTTTTTATGGAATCTGTGCTGAAGATGTGGTTTGTACTCTTGCTGAAAGAGAAGCTGCTGCCTACAGCCAATGAGCTGTTGGACAGATCTACCCGGTACATGTACTTAGAGGCGCGCATTCCCCGCTTACTAGAGAAGGGAGGGTGATAGCAGCGTGGATGGGGTAGTGACTGAGCATGCACAAATCCCCTTACCACATCTATTTTAGCTCCGATGGCTATTCCAATTAGCAATTTTACCTACATGGAATCTGCAATCATAACAAACGATTTTTGGATAAAGCAGCGTTCTGAGCAACATTGGGATCTAGTTCCTTAAATCCACATTTGAGACATTCATATCATCATCATCATCATCATCATCATTAATAATATTCAAGCTTTGAGGATATTGCAGAATAACCAAGGCTACTGACATTGAGTCAGCAATTGTTTCTCTTCTATTCTCTGTTCTTTGGGACCACCAGCTCTCACTGGCTGCTTCTCTCCTGAAAGAAAATATTAGACCCCAAACATCAATGTACTCTTCCTGCCAAAATTATTTAGAGATTGAGAGAGAAGAAATGCTGCCTTAACAATAACATTGTTTAAGCTTGATGAGATTTTAGTATTTTCATCTGAAACATTTTTGCATGATTTAGGATGGTTTTGTTTTTGCAATAAATTGAAAACCCAACTCAAACTGGCTTAAACAAGACAGAATTAATGGTCTTATCCAAACTGAAAATTCAGAGGTGAGTGTCCTGCTTAACTTCATACAGTGACTTGTGCTCCATTGTCCTGCAGCTCTCTGGCAATTCCCTTGGTTCTTCTGTGTTCCTCCTGGTGGCAGTTCTTGGCTTGACAGCAGCCCCTAGCATCCAAAGGAAGGTTAGGGAGAGTTACTTCTAGGAACTCTCTCAAAAGAGAGAGGAAAGAAATTTCCATAAAGCCACCAACAAACATTCCTTGCAATTCCAGAGTGCAAACTGTGTCACATGTCCATTCTTGAACCAATCACTGAAATGCGCCAACAGACATCCCTCTCATCTCCAAAGCTCAGACTAGCTCACATGGCCATTCTTGAACCAGTCACTGACAAGCAAATATGATCATCCCCGTAACTATCGAGCTCACATCTGGAGCTGGGAGCTTGGGTCGCCTTCCCCAGTCTAGCAGCATTGCAGTACCTGGAAACTTGCTACAATGCTCAGGTCAGATCTGCTGAGTAAGAAGCTCTGGGGGAGGGACTCGGCAATCTGGGTTTTAGCAAGTCTTC